>CM038143.1:27118925-27390523 GCA_021437245.1 Aegilops speltoides
AAGGAAACAATACATCCAAGGAAGAGTTGCAAGATGAACAGTTCATGTGCAGATTTCCTTTTTGCTGCACATAGATTGCAGATGTCCAAACCAAGCTTAGTTTGTGAGTCAAAGGATGTCTTCGATCAGAAAGCCAGTAACAAGCACTGGATTGATGTGCAACCAAGATGGGGAGACTACAATTCACACGACATAGAACGTTACGCAAGAGCAAAATTTATGGACTACACAACAGATAATTTGTCCATCTGCCGTTCTCGGACTGGTATGATTTTGAGTGTCCACTGATTATCAATTTCTTGCCTTGTCTGAGTCTTCTGTGCTTAATGTTGATTAATATTAATTGCAGGCGTGATGATTGGACTTGATCTAGTTTATAATTTGCACTCTGCTTTTGGTAAGTGGTTCCCCGGGTCAAAGCCCCTCCTTCAGCAAGCAATGAACAAGATAATGAAGGTAATAACCATGCTAACTTTAACAAATCTAGATATATCTGTTGTAGTAAAAAATGTCTTATTTAATACAGGAAATGACATGCTTGTTTATTTTCTTTTGACAGTTAAATCCTGCTCTGTATGTGCTGAGGGAGAGAATAAGAAAGGGTCTCCAGTTGTATTCATATGAACCCACGGTGCTATCTTTATTTTCAATCCAAGAACTGGTCAACCAACTATTTCTGAAGGTTTGTTCCCTTTGTTTTGCTTTTAGCTCTAGTGTTCTTGCAATTATGGCATACTGCGCAGTATCACAACTTGGAAGACTTGAATGAAAATGCATTGTAATCTGCTGGTCATCCACACAAGTGTATGGGCAGGACAAAAGTGTCTAGGGCAGGACAAAGCTAATTATTGTGACAAGGAAGAGTCTGTTGGATCCCTTGGAAGTCAAAGCAAATTATTGTGACAAGGGTATGAGAAAGCAGAATTTGCATCGAAGACAGATTTGCATGTCAGGGCCATCTCTGCTATGAACCTGTATCTCCGTGTCAACCACATTTATGTTAACTCGGATGATATAAAGGTCAGAGGAGCAATTTATGTTCTTTGATTTACCCATAAAATTGCCAAATAACAATGGTCAAATGGCTACTGACTGTGTGTATATTCTGTGTACAGGAGACTGGATATACTTACTTACATCATGCCAAAGAATATATTGAAGAATTTGATATGCATAGCAGATCTACGGACACAGGTTGTAGGTTTCCTGTATGGGCTGATTCCACGGGATAGCCCTCAAGTCAAGGAGATGAGATGCATATCCATTCCGCCACAGCATGGAGGTCACCAAATGGTGAATTTGCCAGCGAATCTCCCAAAGCATGAGTTCCTTGCTGACTTGCAGCCATTGGGACCCAGCCGAATGAAGCTCCTCAGCTATCACCTCAGGTTTGTCTCCTACCATTTGTATCTTCAAATGTAACCTTGTGATTCTTATCCAAAATCAAAATTAAGTACTCCCTCCAATCCATATTAATTGTCGCTGATTCAGTTCAAATGTCCAAGGAGTAGCTGAATTTGAGTGCACAATTCTGTAATTCCTGATCAAGCAGATTTATACCTTTCCATGAGTGGCTAATTATCTCTCCTTGGACATTTCAATTCTGATGAATGCGAATATTAAAATGCATGTCATACAAAATTTAATCTTTCCAAGTCACACTGCACTGTACTCCCTCCGTTTCTTTTTAGTCCGCATATAAGATTTGGTCAAAGTCAAACTTCATAAACTTTGACTAACTTTATAGAACAAAATATCAACATTCACGATATGAAATCAACATTACTATATGCATCATGATATTAATTTTCATAGCATATAGGTTTAGTATTGTAGATGTTGATATCTTTTGATATATATTTGGTCAAACTTTGCCTCGCTTGACTTTGACCAAATCTTATATGCAGACTAAAAAGAAACGGAGGGAGTACATACAAATTTATTATTTTCTTGCACATTTTAGAAGTGTTTGCTTTTTGCCTGGGATAGTTTCAGTGCCGAATTGCTGGTTCTGTTGTTTTGGGCACATTCTGGTAGTAGTCCATTTTTTGCCTGTGAGCCGGTGTCTCTACTGAACTGTATTTTGGAGTTTCTTGCACATTCTGTTGTTTCTTTCTTGCACACAAGTCTCATATACTGAACTGTTTGTTCTGTTTTTCCTTGTGCTAAAATTTTGGAGAAGAACAAGGCGTGACATGGTGAGAAGTGCATCATTTGACCTCCGGTTAACATCTTGGGTCAGTTGTTATGTTTGCGAGAAGAAAAAAACCTATCGTGGTCAGTGGTTATCACTTGTCAAACTGAATCGTTATTGTCAAGTGGATGTTTTGCTTGGTGTTATCATCCTTGTCTCGTTGATTCTTTATGATTTGAGCTTCTTTGTTGAAGTTTAATGTGTTATGTTCATCTGGTTGCTCCTCTTCTTAAGATTGGAGCACTTGCAGATTTCTGTTGCAAGATTAAGTTTACTATGTCGGTCATTGTTTGGTTATATATTTCTGTCAGTCAGTTCTGTGCCTGAGAGCAAATCAGTTATTCTGGACCTTGTCAAACCTCAGCTATTGCTTGAGCCAGTTCTGTGATGGTGACGCCTTGAAGAATCTGGTCAAAGCAAGCCAGGACATCACTCATTGCCACGTAATAACCACCCCCACTCCCATCATTTGATCATCAATGAAACAGTACTGCAGCATCAAGATTACTACTGTAACCATCTTGGCACTGACGATGATGGCTCACACCTGTTAGATCTTATCAATATGAGCCTCCTGATCTTATGCACAACCCTTCGCGACACCGGACCGGCTTTGCTGTTCCGAGCCTCGTTGCGGCCCCATGGAAACAAACACCTGACAGCAATAGCAGTGGATGTTTCTTCTTCCTTGTGACTAGAGTTGTTTTGACAGTAACTTAGGTTATGAGGTAATGAAGATGGTTTCACATCACTATATATCTTGCGGATACTTTGATCGCCTCAAAGCATTGGTTTGTCGATATATAACTGTTAGGCACGCAAATATACCAGATTAAGTAAGGGAAAGGAAGGCAACTTACCTGAAACTTATGTTGAAAAATCTGTTTTGGTACCAAGTAAAATGTTGTAAAAAAAATGCATTAGCAGTTGCGGGCATGTCAAACAAGTGATTTGATTTGATTTGCAGCAAAAGACTGAAAGGAATTGTTCCTTGAGAACTTGGAATAGTGATGGTAACTGAGAATTATATCACGTTAAAAAACTAAGAATTATATCAGTAATTGTAACTGTCCTGGGATGATAAGCAGTTGCACTGTCGCCTCAGGTATTGTTTCTGTTTCTGTGAGCATGGATCATATAATCACGCAGCAGACTGTCTTCTCAGTTTCTGAATGCAAGCAGTGTAGCTAGCCCACTGAAAGTTAGCAGGTCTTGGTAATTTGTGTCTATTAATACTGACTAGTAACTGCTATATCAATGTAGCTTATTTTTGTGTGTTGTACTAGTGCACTGCGACTTAAATAAGGGGAAAAATTGTTACGCTCCCAGTAAACTTGTGTATTTTCTGTTAATAATCTTGAGAAAGTTTGTACAAAGCGTCGTCCATGTTTACCATCAGTTTGCTCCCAACTGTGTCATACTCCCTCCGTCCGGAATTATGTCGTAGAAATGAAGTAGTTAATTTTTCGCCCACATCTAGTAGAAGATCCATGCTCCGATGCTCCATGCTGGCCATCAGAGTATTTTTTGGGGAGTCTGCTATTTTTCCATGTTCCTGCTCCATGCTGGAAGAATTGGATCGCGTTGCCCTTTATTTTCTGAAATTTTCCCAATGACATGAGTTTCTTGTTGGTAATTCAATAAAACAATCTGTTATTATGTGACCTGATTTCATAGAGGCAATGAAGATCGCTTTATTTGTTGACAAATAGTAACAATTACAGTGAGTTTTTGTGTGTTCTCCAGGCACAGGCATCATTGGGCCAGCAGTCTGAAGGTAGAGGAAGGTGCATAGCAGCACATGATCCATCCTGTACCAGCAATGGAGAGGAAATCTATAGCAATGGAAGGTATCCCACTAAACCCACATATCCCACTTAATAATAAGTTGGTTTTGACAGGCATCCCACGCCAGAGACCTAACGTCGCCGGCACATCACCTTTACCCCATGATCGAATATTCTCATGGCCATGGAGGAGAGGCGGCGAGCGGAGAAGACGGAGGAGGGGCTGAGGACGGACATGTAGCTTAGCTGCTGGGGCCCAAATTAGGAGTACTAGCAGCTGGGGGTGTTGAGTTCGTTGCAGCTTGTGCTTATGTCATGTGACAATCCCCAGACGATCGGTTGTAAAGATACCATGATGATGACGATGATGAAAATTTTGGCTATGAGTTTACATCGGCCTCTATGTTCATGTGCTTGTGTGACTAGTTTCCGAACAAAAGGCGAAGGCCAATGTTTATCAAGAGAGGAAGAAAGTTCAGAGTTACACAGGGAGAGTAACTCAGCAAAGCAAGCAGACAGGCATACTCATTCATTCGGAATCACCACGCATCTAACAAGCGTATATACTCCTATATAGTTCTGTCTTGCAGGGGCCGATGGTGCAATAGTAGTGCAGTTGATCTGGCCATCGTAAAATCAATCAAATTGTGACTATCTATCTATGCCTGCTGAATGACAGAATCGAAAGAAGAAGAGAAATGCATGGGACCCAATTCAGAAGACATAGATTGCCTCGACGTACGACGTTGTCGATGAGAATTCCCTCAACTCCAAGGAATCCATGTGGGCGCTGCACGAGTACTGGTGTGAGTATCATGAACTATCGCGCGGCCCTGCCGAGATGCGCCTCCGGTTCAAGACATTTAGCAAGACGGCGAGGCGTGTGCATGAAGTCAACAAGTCGGGCGCGAGCTACAAGTTAAGGCTCAACCAGTTTGCAGATATGAGCCTGGCAGAGATCCAGAGGCATTTTCCTCTGATGCGGCCGGATCATTTGGGTTAGGGTTCCTAGCTAGTAGATCATTTGGGTTCAATAAAAGTTGTATTTCCTGCATCTGGTACTGCTGCATGTACATTGGAGAAACATGTTGCTCTTTTTTTGCGCGGGGTAAATCGCACTCCTCGTTAATCTGGCAAACATTTTCAGTGTGCTTATTCGAGGGTAGGGTGAAGGCAGTTCAGCCTAGAAATCGTGTGAATTATGCAGATCGCCACCATTATGTAGATCGTGCAAATAAAAGCTAGAAAACCTAAAGGATTCATTATGACGAAATCGAGAGTGTTCGTAGCAGCCATCCTGCACACAACATCACAGGCTACTGACGAGAATGTAAGAAATACTGCTAGCTGCTGCTGACGCTCCTAATTCATGCCAAATCACTGAAATCTCGAGCACCAGCAACATCATCGCTCTATTTAACTAGAACGTACTCATTTGAACTGCAAAAACGTCTTATATTCTGATAGAGGTAGTGCTATATTGTACTGTAAATAATTGATCCAGTATGTTTTCCTGCGGTCCGAAACCACGGAACCGTACTATACAACACCCAGAGGTCATCCTTACCATACACCCACTCCAGGAAGAAGAAGAAGAAGAAGAAGAAGAAGAAGAAGAAGAAGAAGAAGAAGAAGAATGACCCGGAAACGAGAAAGATGCATGATGATCCATTCACTCCATCACAGGAACGCGCCGTGGCTGTCCGGAGAAGCGGGGGCGAACCGGAGCCGGCCAGAGTCATCACCCCCGCCAGCAAGGCGGACGTAGTAGTACCGCGAGGCCGACGGCGAGTCGCCGTGGAAGAAGGGGCTGTCGCCCGTGGGCGTCTGCCACCCGCCTTCGCTGTAGTGGAAGAGGATGGCCCTGTACAGGAACGGCAGCAAGCCTTCCATGACTCTTGTGTTTGTTTTTCTTCTTGTATGGTCGCAGAAGCGAAGGATAAGAGGCAAAATACGATAATGACACCCATCCTTCTCAAGTATCTGAACCCAAAGGAACTGGTCCACCTCAAGCATCATCCAAAATACGATAATGACACCCATCCAAAGTCACAAGAAAGAGATACGACACACATGACAATCAGCCTCCCTTGGGAGGAGTTTTACATTTGACACCCAATAATGTAACACATAGTACAACAGTGTAGTAAAGTTCTCGCATATATATCTGTCGTCCGGCCTTGCTTGCTTAATAATAACACATAATTTAATCTCCAGAAAGAATCTTCTAGCAACAGTTGGTAAAGCCTCTCTACACAAGCTACCTACGGCAGAAGGGCTGGCTCTCTTCATGTCACACAGTTCCTCCACACAGAGTTGGCGGGGGATGGGGATGGGCGGGGGATGATATTGCTTACAAAAACGGTGTGGCGGTGATCCAAGGTGTCATGGATAGACGTTACCCCGGTCAGCAAGATACTATGAGTTGAGGTGAAAGATTTGACAGTCCGGTTCGTAGTTGCCCTTGGAAGCAGCCTGCTCAAACTTCTTCAATGGCCCTTCGTTCTCTGTCAAGCCTGTCTGGATAAAGTAGCGCGTCCACCATGAATTACTACGCAACTTTGCCTGTCAACAACACAAAACACAGCAGGTTTTGTCAGTCACGACTCTCTTTCGCCTGGATCAGAAAAGTATCATCAGAATTTCACAGCCTTCAGTCAGGCGCTTCCTTATTTAATAGGTTCTGGAGCATGTGAATACTTGCACTACATCAGCTACTACTGACAAATCTCACAATCAATAGCACAAATGTACAGCCTAGCAGACTTGGCAATATGCAATACTGCTGTGCAACACGGTCAGAGCCGTGGTTAACATATGAGATAATGAGATACAATTCATTCTATGATGTATTGATGTGATATATCCAAACATAAAAATGTCACATCAGCAGGATTTGGTAAAGCATAAGCACGGATCACTGGGTGACTATTAATCTATTGGGTAAACACAGAACTCTTCAGTGATTTATAATGATTCCTTTTTGGGTCATGACTCACGAGCATGAAATGTGTTCAATTTGTTTTAGCTTGAGTTCATTAAAGTGGACATCATGAACTTGATGTCAGATAGGAAACATTCTTAAGGCCACCATGCCAGCAATAAGAAGTCATTTGTACGTACCGGTCTTCCAAATTTTGGTAGCTCAGAAACTTTAGCCTTCTGCTGTCCTGGATTGCCTGGATAAGAGTAACAGAAATAAATATTAGCTTGGATATTTTATATCATCACCAGACACAAGCAAAACATGTACATATACCACAGAATTAATGATCATTAAATAATATTGTATAAATACAAACATCAAGCTGTACTACTATTCCCTAACAAGTCAGGAAAGGGAGGCATTTCAGGAAATGTGCGGCCAAACTTTCTACAGTTTGGCACCAATATGTTTAGAAACATCTATACTGGAAATGAAGGAACTGAAGATTTGATTCGGACAGTACTTCAATGCCACTATAACTGTTGGGCTCTACGGATATAAAATATGACAGAAGCTAGTGGTCAAAGTTGTGTTTTGTGGACTATGTTATACGCAAACAACACTGCTATGTTACTTAATAACGGTATTATCAGAAATAAATTAGAGGGGAGCCATCCTCAACTATTGGGAGAACATTGGCAAAAGTAAATAAAAAAGATTGCTCTCTCTATATCTCAGAAATACATACAAAGATCAGTAATGTTATCATTTATAGTAAGTTTCAGGTCTAACAAAACTAACATTTGATAAAAATATCAAAATTTAAGAAGGAAATTATCTTTTACTCTGAAGATGAACAAATGCATGCAACTATACATAAAACAAAGGTCCACCCAAAGAAAAGGAAGTAAATATCCCAAAATGAAAAGAAAAGGACATACCAGTAAAGATAACAAGGCCATCGGTGGAGACCCTTGCTAAATCAGGAAGTGTTTTGTTCAGATACCTTGGGGTCAGATAATCCAAAGCATCTGACACGACAACAAGGTTAAAAGAATCTGGGCGGTATGGAAGAGAGAACTTGATATCAGACAAACGGACAAAGCCCTTGCGCACAAGGCTTTTGCAGCTACTATCAGCATCGTCCAAATCATAAGGCTCCACTCCCCATGCTTCCTTCCCTTCTTTCAACAAGTTAGAAACTACTGTACAACTATCTGGGCCTACATGGAGAACCTTCTGCATAGCACTGCCATACGCCTTTTTAAGATAAGGAAGTGCCTGGATAACTTCTGATGTGCAAGAACCTGGATACAAATGCAAAACAAAGGAGGTAATTAAAGGAGGACCATACAATTCCTCCCAGTTATGATCTGGGAAACAAAATGCAAAGAAGACAGTAACACATAACACAATGAGATCAACCAAATATCAATGTTCACTGAAGACCAGGCCACTGTAAAATATCTGTGTTGGCCTGTAACAAGCTGATAATTAACCATTTCTGAGATAGTTTATTATAACTTTGGGGATTCGCTACTTGGCTATTCTGACGATTATGATAACAGAGTAAACAAGGATAACAATTTCCTGATTAGAGTGAACCACACACCAAAATTATGTTGGTAAGATACAGTTTCCTTGTTGTGTGAGGATATTAACTATTCACTATCACATCTCCTAGTGAAAACTAACGACAACCCAGTAACAAACAAAACTAGGAGGCTAGAAGAACAAACATAGGAGTCAAAATGCAGTATAGGCCCAGGACGAGGACACTCCTATTATCAAATCAACACACATAATGTGGATGTCTCATGTGAGCATCATGTGCTGTAGTGCTATTAAACAATGATACAACAACAGAATATAATATCTTCAATGCAAATTATGGTACTTGTAGCAAAACAGTTTGAAACAACAACTGCACAATACATTATAACGAGAGTAAGCTTGAATCAGACAGAAAAGGGAACAGTTTCGAGTTAAAAGTTAAAACGTTCGCAAACATATCCCAACTTGCAAGTTCAGGAGGCATAATTCAGAAACTTGCATCAGGGCACTCTATAAATAAGAGGCTTGACACACAGAACAGCGACATAAAAGAATTATATACCTTCAGCTCTGCTCACAGATTCTCTGCTCGTAACAGTTACACCTGGCCATTGGAGAAAGAGTCAAAACAAGAAGTATTAGATCACAATATTTATATCTCTCTCATTGAGACCAGACCACAAACAAGTAACTTCAATCAAAAAATATATCCATAACACAATATAACAGCCCTAGAAACCCCAACACTGTTTGAGCATGTGACAACGAGTTTACGTCCGAATGAAGTGTGTTTGAACAATTAATCTATAAACAGCAGGTAAAACACAATCCTACTCTAGATACATTATCACAACAACATTAGAAGCACCCATACTCTCAAATTCAGTATCCAGTTGCTAACTGAAACAAGTTCAGTTGAAAGCAGAGCAGAGAACAGAGAAACAGAGCCGCTTCATGGCACTGCTGCTGTTTTGCCAGCCATTTTGCAATCTACAAAGCAATTACAGAGACACACGGCAAGGAAAACGCGTACCGAAGCTGGGAATTTGCAACCCACCTGAGCCGCTGTTGAAGTAGACTATGAGAATAATCACTCCCTGCAAACAAACAAACAAACGAACAACCAGCGGCAGAAGCGCCGTCAGCATCCATCCAGCAGCCAAACAGGCGTAGGACACCGAAAAGTGTGGAATCCCAAACACCGGTGAGGGGGGGAGTGATTACCAGGGCGAGCAGTGCCATGGTGAGCACGGAGGGCGAGCGCGACTTGTGGTGGAGCAGGCTGGCGACGGTGGGCAGGCCCCCGTCCGAGCCCCGGCGGCCGGGGTTCACCGCCCTCCTCGACATCCTCCTCTCCTTGGTCCCCACCCTGACCGACCAGATCGATCCAACTCAAGCTTCTCCCCTCTCCTCGATCACCCTGCGTCGCCGAGACACCGCGTCAGATTGAACCAGTTCGCACCACGAGACACCGAACAAAAACAAACCCCCGCAATGCCGCGGGCGCGCAGGCAGATAGATCGGCCGGGCCGCGGACTGGACTGGGCGCGCGCCGCGGGCCCGAACGGAAACCCCGGGAATCCCGGCGACTGCTGCGGGGGGAGGAGAGGGTGGGTACCTGTAACGGCGGCGGCGGCGGTGCCGGAGAGGGGGTGTCGGCGGTGGCGGTGGCGGTGGCGGTGGCGGTGGCGGCGACGCTAGGGTTGGGGCGGATCTGGGGGGCGGCGGAGCGGGGGATCGGAGTGGAGTGGGGTGGGGGGAGAGCGAGGCGAGTGGGTGGCGATCCGACGAGATAGGGACGGGACGGGAGCACGCCAGCACGGGACCGGACCGGGGCGGGGAATGGGAGCTGTCACGGAGTTAAGACCCCAAATCCGTTTTAATTATCGTGCCGCGATATATATACGCGTCGGTGCGCCGGGGATTAGTGCGGGCCGGCCCGAATCCCGGCGCGCATTAGATTCGGGGATGTCGGTCGCGGCGTTTCCCCACGCTGACCGCCGGGGCCGGCCCCTGCATTTTTCTTCTCTTTTTCCCTACTAGTGTCCTGGACCGGGTCCGAGGTGGGTTCCGGCCCAACCCAACCCAACCCAACCCAACCGGGTCGGCCGACGGTCCAACACAAATGCGTTGACCCGGTCAAAAAGGATCGGTGCGTGCGCCCGCCACTATCGATTTTGCGTCTCGCAAGTCGCAACGCACTACTCAGACTCTCGACAGTGGACGCTGGCCAGCAGCAAAGCTAGCACCATGAAATTGAACAACACTCCACGCTCCAAAACATCGCGTGCATATGCATGCTTGGTCTCTTCGGGCGTGGTCGGTAGCGTTCCCGGCTCACCATGGTTTGTTCACCTCTTGTACATGCTAAGTGGAGTACATGTATTTGTTGTTATTTGGTAGCGGTGTATGTACTGAGACATACTAAGTTGAGACTTTATTTGGCAGCTTGCATCTATTTAGACATGTCTGTCGGCGCTATAGCAACAGGCATTTTCAAATAAATGAACAAAAGAATTAAAAATGTAAATGATTTTTCTCAAACAGGGAAACGATAACATTTTTTGAAAATGTAAATTTTCAATTTCTGAAGTTTTTTTAAAATTTGAACAAGCTTTGAAAGTTTGATCTTTTTTAAAATATAAACAAATTTTAAAAATCATTTTTTTCTGAAAATCCTATTTTTCTTGAAAATTTCAACATATTTTAAAATTTTAAACAAAAAATTGTAATTCGAAACATTTTTCAAAAATTATAAAGGATTTTCAAAATATGAACATTTTTTGGAATTTTAAATAAATATTGAAATCTGGACATTTTTTGAAAATTCGAACAAATTTTCGCATTTTGAACATTTTCTGATTTTTTTTCTTTTTTTTAGAAATTTTGAATATTTTTTAAAACACGTTGTCGCTCGTTTCGCTCATGCATGCTGACCAGCGAACGGCCGCTAGGGTGTTCTCTCTTAGTGCATGCTATGAGGGTATTTGGGTTGAGCATTTGCATGCTGAGGAGGCCTCGTGCAGGCTACCAAACACCCAAAAGTGGGTAAGGAGGGAACTTTTGAGCTCATGCATTCTACCAAACACACCCGCCTCTGCCCCTGTGATACATCTTCAACGTATCTATAATTTTTATTGTTTCATATTATTATATTATCAATCTTGTGTACTTTATATGCTTTATTACGCATATTTATATCATTTTCAAGAACTAATCTATTAACCAAGTGCCTAGTGTCAGTTGTTGTTTTCTGCTTGTTTTTGGTTTTCTAGAAAATCAGTACCAAAGGAAGTCCAAACGCTATGAAACTTTTTGATGATTTTTTCTAGACAAAAAAGACCCTAGAAGCTTCGGAGGAGACCCGACGACAGATGAGGAGACGGCAAGGGAAAAGGGCGCACCCGGGAGTAGGCGCGCCCTGATGCCTTGGCCTCACATGGCTCCATCTAACCTAATTTCACTTATATAAATTCTCAAATATTGGGAAACCCCAGAGAGCCACCCGAAACAATTTTACTGCCGCTGCAAGCTTTTGTTCTTCCGCGATCCCATATGGAGGTCTTTTTTGGTATTTTGTCATAGGGGGGATCAATCACGGAGGGCTTCTACATCAAACGTGCTGCCCTCCCGATGATCTGTGAGTGGTTCACCACAAACCTACAGCTCCATAGCTAGTAGCTAGATGACTTCTTCTCCCTCTTTGATCTTCAATACAAGTTCTCCTCGGTCTTCTTGGATTTAATTCGATGTAATCTTCTTTTGCGGTGTGTTTTTTGGGATTTGATGAATTATGAATTTATGATTAGATTATTCATTGAAAGTAACTGGGTATTTTCTAAACTTTATTATGCATGACTATGATAGCTTTGTATTTCTCTCCGTTTGGTTTGACCAACTAGATTGATTTATCTTTAGTGGGAGAGGTGCTTTGTAATGGGTTCACGGTGTCCTCACCTTGTGACAGAAGGGGTAGCGGGGCACATAGTTGTATTATTGCCATTAAGGATAAAACAGCGGGATTTATTCATATTGCTTGGGTTTACTTTGTCTACACCATGTCATCTTGCTTAAAGCGTTACTCTGTTGTCATGAACTTAATATCACAGATGCTATACTCTGTTGTCATGAACTTAATACCGTAGATGCATGCTGGATAGCAGTCGATTGGTGGAGTAATAGTAGTAGATGCGGGCATGAGTCGGTCCACTTGTCACGGACGTGATCCCTATATATATGATCATTACCATGAATAACATCATAACTATATGTTTTTCTATCAATTGCCCAATAGTAATTTGTGTACCCACCGTATGCTATTGTTTCGAGAGAGAAGCCTCTAGTGAATACTATGAGCCCCATGGTACTTTAATCATATTACAAAAACTAACAATACCTTGCTACAATTTACTCTTTATTTTACTTTTCTTTTTATCTACCACTACTAGATTTAATCCTTGCAAGTAACGAGTTCATGGGAATTGACAATACGACATACTTCCAGGCCATAGCTAATGGACGGAGGCGCCATAACACCACCCCCTCCCATGGGACGGTGACGCCACTAGTAGAAAAGGGGCCAATGGTCCAGGCCGGTCCAACCCATTAGTCCCGGTTCAATCCAGAACCGGGACCAATGGGGCATTGGACCCGTTCAGTGAGCCCGGGGCCGGCCGGGCCACGTGGGCCATTGGTCCGGTTCGTCTGGACCTATTGGTCCGGTTGGTGGGACGAACGGGACCAATGGGCCTCGCTCTGCCCAACACCATTGGTCCCGGTTGGTGGCTTGAACCGGAACCAAAGGCTGCCCTTTAGTCCCGGTTCGTGCCACCAACCGGGACTTAAGGGTTGGTCCTCGTTGCAGCCAGAGTTTAGTCCCACCTCGCCAACCGAAGGGGGCTGGACCAGGTTATAAGCCCTCCCTCTCGCCTTGTTGAGCTCCTCTCAAAATGAAAATAGATGCCCTTATATGAGAATTTAACCTAAATCCATCTTGAATTTCTCCGAAGTTAGTAGAAATTTATTATGAATTTAGGATGAATTTTCTCTATAAGCGCATCTATGCTCATTCTGAGTAGTTTTTATATTTTTTTCTTTTCTGCTATATTTATTTTTTCTATTTATTTCTGAGTTGTAATAAGTCATTAAAAATAAGCATATATGCTCATTTTTAGTAAAGTTAATCACAACTATTTTTTCTTCTATTTATTTCTGAATTGTAATAAATCATTAAAAATAAGCATCTATGCTCATTTTTAGTAAAGTTAATCACAACTATTTTTTCTTCTATTTATTTCTGAATTGTAATAAGTCATTAAAATAAGCATCTATGCTCATTTTTAGTAAAGTTAATCACAACTATTTTTTCTTCTATTTATTTCTGAATTGTAATAAGTCATTAAAATAAGCATCTATGCTCATTTTTTAGTAAAGTTAATCACAACTATTTTTCTTCTATTTATTTTTGAGTAGTTTTTATATATTTTTTTCTTTTCCGCTATTTTTTTTATTTCTGCGTTGTAATAAGTCATTAAAAATAAGCATCTATGCTCATTTTTAGTAAGTTAATCACAACTATTTTTCTTCTATTTATTTCTGAATTGTAATAAGTCATTAAAAATAAGCATCTATGCTCATTTTTTTAGTAAAGTTAATCAAAACTATTTTTGCTTCTATTTATTTCTGAGTGGTTTTTTATATAGTTATTTTTTCTTTTCTGCTACATTTATTCTTTTCTTTTTATTTCTGAGTTGTAATAAGTCATTAAAAATAAGCATCTATGCTCATTTTTTAGTAAAGTTAATCAAAACTATTTTTTCTTCTATTTATTTCTGAGTGGTTTTTTATATAGTTTTTTTCTTTTCTACTACATTTATTTTTTTCTTTTTATTTCTCAGTTGTAATAAGTCATTAAAAATAAGCATCTATGCTCATTTTTTTAGTAAAGTTAATCAAAACTATTTTTTCTTCTATTTATTTCTGAGTGGTTTTTATATAGTTTTTTTCTTTTCGCTATATTTATTATTTTTTTCTTTTTATTTCGAGTTGTAATAAGTCATTAAAAATAAAAAGAGGTATAATCTTTCGTTAATTTGCTTCAAGCCTTTTGGAATAGTGTCAACTGCTTTGCACATAGCTCTGCAGTCTCACCGTATTCCTCAAGGCTTGAAGCTAACTAACGTCTTGGTGAGCATTGAGCCTCTTCTTCATCGCTCTCGACTCGGGGCTTATAAACAATTGCGAGTGCCTCTCGCTGGCAGGTGGGACTAAAAAACATTGCAGAAAGAATCAACTAAAAACAACTACGAAAATAAAAAGTAATTAGACGGGTCCATTGGTACGGTTGGTGGCCCTACTGGGACCAATGCCACCTTTAGTCCCGGTTGGTGGCTCAACCAGGACCAATGCCTCTTTAGTCCCGGTTGGCGGCACCAACCGACAAAAATCTTAGTTTCCGCCCTTTGGGCTCTTGAAAAGAGGCCATTGGTCCGGTTGGCGGCTCCAACCGGTCTAAAGGCATTAGTCCCGGTTGGTTTCACGAACCGGGACCAAAGCCTTTGCTATATATACAGCACTTAGCGCTCCCGACTTCGATCTCTCCTCCTCCACTCCTGTCGCCGCGTCCCCTGCCGCCAAACTCGCCGTCGCCGCCCCGCCCCGCCACGCCCCTGTTAGGGAACGTAGTAATTTCAAAAAATTTCCTACGCACACGCAAGATCATGGTGATGGCATAACAACGAGAGGGGAGAGTGTTCGTCCACGTACCCTCGTAGACCGTAAACGGAAGCGTTAGCACAACGCGGTTGATGTAGTCGTACGTCTTCACGATCCGACCGATCCAAGCACCGAACGTACGGAGCCTCCGAGTTCAGCACACGTTCAGCTCGATGACGATCTCCGGCCTCCGATCCAGCCGAGCTCCGGAGATGAGTTCCGTCAGCACGATGGCGTGGTGACGATGATGATGTTCTACCGGCGCAGGGCTTCGCCTAAACTCCGCGACGATATGACCGAGGTGGAATATGGTGGAGGGGGCACCGCACACGGCTAAGGAACGATCTGTAGATCACCTTGTGTCATGGGGTGCCCCCTGCCCCCGTATATAAAGGAGCAAGGGGGAGGGGGCCGACCAAGAGGAGGAGGCGCGCCCAAGGGGAAGAATCCTACTCCAAGTAGGATTCCCCTCTCTTTCCAAGTCCTACTAGGAGAAGGGAAGGAAGGGGAGGAGAAGGAGAAGGAAGGAGAGGGAGGAGAAGAAGGAAAGGGGGGCCGGCCCCCTAGTCCAATTCGGTTTGGGCTAGGGGGGGCGCGCGCCCTACCTCCTCTCTTCCACCACTTGGCCCATGAGGCCCATTGCTTCTTCCTCGTATTCCCGTAACTCCCCGGTACCCCCGAAAATACCCGAATCACTCGGAACCTTTCCGAACTCCGAATATAGTCGTCCAATATATCGATCTTTACGTCTCGACCATTTCGAGACTCCTCGTCATGTCCCCATCTCATCCGGGACTCGAACTCCTTCGGTACATCAAAACTCATAAACTCATAATATAAGCATCATCGAAACCTTAAGCGTGCGGACCCTACGAGTTCGAGAACTATGTAGACATGACTTAGAACTATTCTCGGTCAATAACCAATAGCGGGACCTGGATGCCCATATTGGCTCCTACATATTCTACGAAGATCTTTATCGGTCAAACCGCATAACAACATACGTTGTTCCCTTTGTCATCGGTATGTTACTTGCCCGAGATTCGATCGTCGGTATCCAATACCTAGTTCAATCTCGTTACCGGAAAGTCTCTTTACTCGTTACGTAATGCATCATCCCGCAACTAACTCATTAGTCACATTGCTTGCAAGGCTTATAGTGATGTGCATTACCGAGAGGGCCCAGAGATACCTCTCCAACAATCGGAGTGACAAAACCTAATCTCGAAATACGCCAACTCAACATGTACCTTCGAAGACACCTGTAGTACTCCTTTATAATCACCCAGTTACGTTGTGACGTTTGGTAGTACCCAAAGTGTTCCTCCGGTAAACGGGAGTTGCATAATTCTCATAGTTACAGGAACATGTATAAGTCATGAAGAAAGCAATAACAGTATACTAAACGATCAAGTGCTAGGCTAACAGAATGGGTCATGTCAATCACATCATTCTTCTAATGATGTGATCCCACTAATCAAATGACAACACATGTCTATGGTTAGGAAACAAAACCATCTTTGATTAATGAGCTAGACAAGTAGAGGCATACTAGTGACACTATGTTTGTCTATGTATTCACACATGTATTATGTTTCCGGTTAATACAATTGTAGCATGAATAATAAACATTTATCATGAAATAAGGAAATAAATAATAACTTTATTATTGCCTCTAGGGCATATTTCCTTCACCGACGCCGTCGCCCGCCCGCTCGCCTTGTGTGGCCGTCGCCGCCCGCCGCCGCCCGATCGACATCGCCGCCCGTCCCACGCCGCCTCGGCGCTGCTCGCCCGCTCCGCCTCACTCGCTGTCGTTGCTGCCGCCGGCCGTGAGCAACTTTTTTTATTTTTGTTAATTTTTTTAGAATTTTTTTTGTAGTTCATAGATTTTTTTGTTAGATCAGATGTGTAGTAATTTAGATATGTAGTTCATAGATTTTTTTGTTAGATTAGATTTTTTTGTTAGATTAGATCTGTAGTAATTAATTTGTTCATATTATGTTAGAATTTTTTCTGTTAATAGATTTTTTGGTGATATTATTATTGAATATGCATGTTTGGTGATATTATTGTTAATAGATTTTTTGGTGATATTTAGATTGTGTAATTAATTTTGTTCATAGAATTTTAATGATTTTTTGTTCATAGTATTTAGAAAAAGGAAAAAAATAAGAAGTAGTTTATATATAGTTGAACTAGCTAGTTGATTTAATAAACTAATTTAGTTTACTATATATAGAAGTAGTTTGTTTTTAGTAAGTACTACTTTATTTATTTATAGTAAGTGCTTAGTAGTTGAACTAGATAGTTGATTTAATTAATAAAACTACTTTATTTAACTATATATAGAAGTTGTTCCCGCATCAACGTCGGCGATGCCTATCCCGCATCCTCGTCGTCGTCGACTCGGCGGTGGAGGCCTGCTTGATCAGGGCCATGTTCGGGACTGGGCTCCGCCGGGCTGGTATTGGGAGGTACTACCTTCCGGGGGACGTAGGTTGGTGAGGAGGCGGCCCGTTGTTGACCCGATCCTTGTTTGGTGGCGGTCGCGTGGGCCAGTGACGGTGGTGAGGCTTCCGGACACCGCGGAGGTGGTACGTTACCGTGTCAGCGAGGAGGACGAGCACGTCCGTCGCTACATGGTTGCATTGGAGGGCAGGTTCGACAATACCGGCGGGTTCTTGAGGATCTCTTTGGAGCTATGATCCTGTGATGGTTCCTTATCTTTGGGTGTCCACCGCCCGCGTCGATACCCGTCGGGCGCTACGGTTCTAGTTGTATTAGTGATAATATTCGACGATGTACGGACACCAAGAGATGATGTACTTTTGCTTATAATTATTGAATGCATGCTAATTTGAATACTATACTTTATTTTATGATTTGGTTTTGCTTATTTTATGATTTGGTTTTGCTTATTGAATGCTCATATTGGATAAGTTCTCCTTCATTCCCGTGTGCTATATAATAATGCACTCGGGAAAGAAAGGAGGAGCTACGTACATCGATCACCGATAGTCAACCCGTGATTAATAATAATGATCTATTTTAATATTTGAATTATGAACATAGGCCGGAAATGTCGTACTCATCGGACAAGGAAAACCGCCTGGAGGAGTGCGACTGGTGCCACGACGACCGAGGTATCTGTGCAGGTTCATTGAGCTGTACGAAGATCGGCGCTTCAGCATTAAGATCGAGGAGACCTGCGATGCTCATACGGTACGCAACGACGACAATAGTTTTTTTCGTAATTAAGCACGACTTCAACTATTTTAACGTGTATTTTTCATCTTTTCCAATTCGACTAGCTTATCCCATGCTTTGCAAAACGCTATGTCTTGGAGAGGATGGGTTTTGAAGACCATGAAAGTTTCGAAACCAAAAAAATTATCCTAAGTACCCATCATGATGTGGATTTTCAAGTAAAGTTGTACAATGCTCAGTGTGTAACCCATTTTGGTTGCAAAAATTGGGAAGCACTTTGCAAGATGTATGGTCTTGATGAGGGTATGCTTGTCACCATGGATCTTGGTGATCCTACAATCGAGCAAGAGAGACCTTCGATTTGGGTCCTTGTGGATACACCTCCAATTCTCCCCCCATGTGAGCTTAACATAGTTATTAAGTAATTTATATTGTTTATTTCAAAATAGTTGTCAACTTATTTCCATTGACAGCTTATTTTCATTCTTCAAAGAATGTGCGGAAGATGGTAGACAGAACCTACTACACCGAAGGCTCCGAATTAACTTATCAGAAGAAAAATCATCTGGTCGCATTTTGTACTGATCTTGAGAATTACAATATCTACAATCAAACTCCTCAACATTATGGTCAATACGTGCCACTAGTGCACGTGTTGAACTACGTTAACTACCATGGAGATACCCTGGTAAGATTTTTTACTATTACGACATCCGTGCATCTTTTTGCACACTTCTAAAACTAGTACATCATTGCTAACTATGAAGTTATTACTATGTTTTTCAACAGATAATCCCGAATGATTGTGTGCCTCATCTGATGTATACGCACAATACCCTTCATGTTTTGAACATACAACCAGGTCTTCCTACGAATCTCAACTGTCCATACCGGGTTTCTAAAAGAAGTGGAGACATGACAATCAAAGAATGGAAAAAATGTATGGACAGTCGTAAGGAGCTTCTTGGAAGCAAAAAGCAGCGAAGGGCAAGAATTGGAGACAGGATGATCGACATTCTTCATAATTGAGAGTCAGGGTCTATATTGTTTTATGCTATTTTACCTTAAGGGTGTTTAGGGTCCTACCGACATCGATGATCATGTGCTAAGAACAATTATGTAGGGTTGGGTTCGATGACTATGAGGATGATGATCGTATGACTTATTATTAATAACGAGTAGAAGTTGTATGATGATGCATGATTAGTAGGACTTGTTATTATATATGATGATGTATGATGCGAGCATGCATGAGTTATTATATCAGCGGGTAAACCAAGGACGAAGATATAAGAGAGGACACTTCTCTCTATTAGCTAGCTATAATAACAACCTAAAAATAACCCCCAAAACCCCTAAAAGCAGCCACTTTTCTAAAAAAAGAAAATGGACTTTTGGTCCCGGTTGGTGTCACCAACCGGGACCAAAGGCCCCCCTGACTGGGCTCGGCGGGCCGGCCACGTGGGGGCACATCTGTCCCGGTTCGTGTTTGAACCGGGACTAATGGGTGCAGGTATTAGTAACGACCCATTAGTCCCGGTTCATGAACCGGGACTAAAGGCCCTTACGAACCGGGTCTAATAGGTGTTTTTCTACCAGTGCACCCTTCTACAGCGGCCGACCGACATCCACGCACACGTCAATGGCTTCTACAAAGCTCTCTTCTCCTCCTCCCATAGGGGAGGCATAGCCTTGGCTCCCGACTTCTGTGTTGCACACTTGCGCGACACGGCGGAGGAGAATGCGGCCCTAACGACTCCTTTCTTCGAATAGGAAGTTTGGCTGGCTCTCAAGGACTTGAATTTGGCATCCGTCCCAAGACCGGATGGACTCCCACTACGTTCTTCCAAACCTTCTGGAATGTCCTCAAACCCGAGGTGATGGCTCTCTTCGAGGAGTTTTATGTAGGATCCATTGATCTTGCCCATCTAAACCCCAAGGTCCCTAGGTCTTCGGACATCCGCCAGTTTCGCCCGGTCATGGTGATCAATGTGATTTTCCGTATCTTGGCAAAGGGGCACGCCAATTGGGTGGCCCCATTAGCTGACTGCATTACCCACCCCAACCAGTCGGCCTTCATCCAAGGCCGATATATCCTGGATGGAGTCCTAGTCTTCCATGAAGTCCTTGATGAGGTACGCGCCAAACACCAGAAGGCGGTCTTCTTGAAGCTTGACTTCCATAAAGCCTATGACATGGTCCGGTGGTCCTTCATTCGGGAAGTCCTACTCCGCAAGGGTTTCGACGACCGCTGGGTCACTCACGTCATGTAGTTAGTGTCCTCTGGGTGTACTGCGGTTAACATTAATGGGGAAATTAGGCCCTACTTCCCCACTCTTTGTGGAGTTAGGCAAGGGGACCCTCCCCCCTTTTTGTTTAACATGGTGGTGAACGCCCTAGCTACCATCCTTGACAAGGCCAAGGCGGCGGGCCATCTCCGTGGTGTTGTGTCGCACCTTGTGGGAGGGGGTGGGGGTCTCCCTCCTACAATATGCTGACGACACCATCATCATGGTGGAAGGATCTGAGATCGATATCACAAATGTGAAATTCCTCCTCCTATGTTTTCAGCAGATGTCTGGTCTCAAGATCAACTTTAACAAAAGTGCGGTGACGGTGATGGGCTACTCTCAGAATGAACCCCAGGGTATCGCATACCGGCTTAATTGACAGCTGGGTACCTTCCCTACTACCTACCTAGGGATACCCATTAGTGACTCCCACCTTACCGTAGTGGATCTACGGCCGATGGTCTACAAGCTCCAACACCGGATCAAGCCTTGGCAGGCCAGATGATTGTCCAAGGCAGCTCGGACAGTGCTCATCAACTCCTCTTTACCCAGCTTGATTCTGTTCTTGATGAGCTTCTATAGCCTCCATGAGATACTGCACCAGGAGATCACTAAGTATCATTCAAGATTCTTCTAGGCCGGCGAGGGTGATAAACAAAAATACCACATGGTGATCTGCATGTTGCGTGACCAGGGTAGGCTTGGGATCATGTCCTCCAAGCGCATGAATATTGCCCCGCTGACCAACCACTCGCCTTCTGCCAACGATCTGGCAGCTCCCAGTTTTGGCAGTTTTTCATCCAGTTGCTATCAATCCTCTGCCTCGGGACCTCCATTTAGGTTAGCTCTAGCATTTCGACCTTGTTCTGGTTCGATCGCTGGGTTGGGGTTACCCCTTTCGCGGCCAGATTTTCGGACTTGATCTTCATCACGGTGGAATCCTAGGATCACTGTCGAGGCGACCCTTATTGACTTAGGGCCCCTGGCGTTCCGGAAACCATTTGGGCCTCCAGAGCTTGTCGCCTAGCATGAACTCCTCGGGTGCATTGCTCTACACGAACCAGATATGGACCAGGTGTCTAATCGGGTCTTCTGGCGCCTAGAGCCCTCGGGTGATTCTCCTCCAAGTCTCTGTACCAAGCTATTGCGACCTCACCTGGCCCCAAGGCCCTCACAGTGCTCTGGGCGATTAGACTGCCTCTGAAGTTTAGGATCTTCTTGTGGCAATGGATCCGCAACCGGATACCTTCAAGGGTGGAGATACTAAAGCGAAGTGGGCCTGGTGACAGGATGTGCCCTCTATGTGCGACAGCGGAGGACTATAACCACATCTTCTTCACATACATCTCCGCTCAGTTCCTTTGGAGCTGCTTTCGCGAGGTGGTTGGGGGTAATTGGTGCAACACCAACTTCCCCGACCTATTCGCGGAAATACTAGCCGCCCCGCCCTCGCTTCGCCACATTAGGTGGCTGGCTATCGGGGTCCTAGCCTGGACATTGTGGACGGTCCACAATAAACTTGTCATCCAGCGGGTCCCCCTGCGACGTGCTACTGATGCTATCTACAAAATGTCTGGTTATCCGCAGCTTTGGCGGCCGCTTAGCCGCCCTCAGGACCGAGACGCCATCGACATCCTCACCAACAATCTTCGCGCGATGGCTCTTCGCTTGGCGCCACCGCTCCCTCCTCCACCGCCCGAGCCGGACTAGACGTTGGTGCTGTGTGTGTGGCATGTGCCGCATATGCCGCCTCTTTTCTTTTTTCTTTTGTCTAGGGCTTGTTGAGCTATGACCTCAGTAGAACCTGTTGTGCTATGTTGTGCTACCTTGTGTGTGTGCGTTGTGTGCGGCGTGAAACTAGTTGGACTGGTGGTTGCTTTATATATAAAGCGGGGCGAAAGCCTTTTTCGATACAAAGTTCAGTCAGAACCAGCCTGCTGCTTGATCACAGAAAGGGACCTGATCCTTTGATAATCTATGGAAGTACATGAATCAGATGGGAAGAGTAGGCGAGGTTAATTAGTTATCGAACACTATATGTAATATATTTGTTTTTTCGACAAAGGGATATGTAATATATTTGTACACGCGTAGATAGCCTGACGCTGACCGGTCCTTTGGTGGATTCCGGCCTAACCCCGGCCTAACCCAAGTCAAAAGTCTATACTAAATGGCATGATTAGCGGCAGTGTGCCTGACGCACGCCATAGTAGCAAACCCCGTCCTTGGATAACCATATATGTGGAAAAATAGCTAGCATGCAGGCATGCATCCAGCTTTGAAAGGTGAAAGTGGGTGCTGTTCCCACGTGATATTATATGCTGATCGGACCACTTGTGCACTACATTAAACGACGATGATCTAAACCCGCGCCATGTACTCATGATGCATTGTACTTTCTAGCTAGCTAGTGCATCATTTGAGAGTGGACAGCAGAAAGCTAGTGCATTTTTATTCGAGGTTCGTGCCTATAAAGTAAGCTGCAATGTTGAAGGTGGATCAAACACTCAAACTCCAAACCATGTTCTCGCCTCCGCCCTGCACCAGCTCTAGCTCTTGTTCTGGCCAGGCAATGAAACACTAGAAGAAGAAGAAGAAGAAGAAGAAGAAGAAGGGGGGAGTAGGAAAAGCCAGGAAAGGAGACCCCCCAGGTACGCAAGTGATTCACGACAAGACACATTCCATGAATTAATGAATATATCTGCAAAAATATACTCCCTCCGCCCTTATTTCTATGGCGCTCAGATATTCCAAGGTTCAATTTGACCAACAAAACATGTTTATGTGTCATAAAAGTGATAGTAATCAATTCATATTTAAAAATACCCACTTCGTAAAGAAATATAAGAGTGTTTAGATCACTATTTTAGTGTTCTAAATGCTTTTATATTTCCTTACAGAGGGAGTAGTTTCCAACAGTATAATTTAGTATTTTAATATACATCTGACAAGATTTTTAGGGTTAAAAATCTGATGCTCACAGGTACGTTGGATCCCGATTGAACACATGACAATTAGTACCTGTAGCATGGCAATTTTCCTGACAATTTTTACACTACATGGCAATTTTTACTTTATAACATGGCAAATCCTTTTACATGAGCATGGCAAATTTATCTGTTTTTGCATGAAAAATCTGGGCGTCAGCTGAGAAAAGCTAAAAATGGAAACGATACATATATGCTGAGAAAAGCTAAATCTGGATAATTTATCTGTTTCTACATATATGCAGAGCTACCGGGCCATGAAAGTGAATACAATCGGAAAACTACTTCTCTTGGTGCTGGTGACTATCAGTGCACATTATCTGGTCGTCTGCAGCTCCTCCTTCTTACATGGAAACGATACAGATATGTTATCGCTGCTTGACTTTAAGGATGCAATCAGTCTGGATCCACAACAAGCCTTCATGTCTTGGAACGATAGCACCCACTTCTGCAATTGGGAAGGCGTATTGTGCAGGTTGAAGGCTCCACGTCGTGTCATTTCCCTAAACCTTACAAGTCGAGGTTTAGTAGGACAAATCTCTCCTTCACTTGGGAACCTAACATTTCTAGATTCTCTAGTCCTGACAGAGAACACACTCGCTGGAGACATCCCAACCACCCTCGGTCACCTGCATCACCTCCAAACCCTACGTCTGAATAATAACACACTGCAAGGAAGGATACCGAGTTTCGCAAACTGCGCACAGTTAAAAGTGTTTCATGTTGCATTTAACAATCTAGTTGGCCAATTTCCTGCTAATTTTCCTCCTCGCCTTCAGATGCTGCAGGTTTCAGGTAATAACCTCACTGGCACCATCCCAACTTCTCTTGCCAATATCACGACACTAACCCACATTACCTTCTCATATAATCACATCAGGGGAAATATCCCAAGTGAGTTTGCAGATTTGTCTAGCTTGCAATACTTGTATGCAGCTGCCAACCAGCTAACAGGCAGATTTCCACAAGCCATCTTGAATCTTTCTACTCTCATCGGCCTTGACCTTGGCCCCAATGGTCTAAGTGGAGAGGTACCACCAAATCTCTATGCCTCTCTGCCCAATCTCCGGATACTTGTATTAGCCGAGAACTTCTTTCTAGGAAACATTCCCAGTTCATTCACTAACGCTTCCAATATATATGATGTTGATTTATCAATCAACAACTTCACCGGATTGGTGCCCGCCACGATTGGCAGACTTACCAAACTCTCGTATTTGAATCTTGAACAAAATCAACTCCAAGCTAATAGCAAGCAAGATTGGGAGTTTTTGGACAACTTAGGCAACTGCACAGAGCTGCAGATGTTCTCCCTGAGTTGGAATCGTCTATCGGGGCATGTACCAAGTTCTATAGGTAACCTTTCCAATCAACTCCAAAAACTATACCTTGGAGAAAATCAACTATCAGGAGATTTTCCTTCGGGCATACAAAACCTTCACAACCTTATTCTATTATCATTGGGGGCGAATCACTTTACAGGTGTGGTTCCAGAGTGGATTGGGACTATTAAAACTTTGCAACTAGTAGATTTGGGAGGAAACTACTTCACCGGGGGTATTCCATCATCCTTGTCAAACTTGTCTCAATTAGGATCGCTATATCTTGACTCGAACCAGTTCATTGGTCATATACCACAAAGCCTTGGAAACTTTCCAATGCTTCAATGTTTGGACATTTACAACAATAATCTTAGTGGTAAAATTCCAATGGAGATCTTCAAAATTCCAACAATGTTCATACTTAAATTATCTTCCAACAACCTTGATGGACAACTTCCTACCGACATTGGAAATGCCAAACAACTCGTACATTTGTTACTTTCATCAAACAAGCTATCCGGAGATATTCCAAGCACTTTGGGTGATTGTGAAAGTTTAGAAGACATCGAGCTAGACTCAAATATTTTCAGCGGAAGTATTCCTGCTTCATTAGGCAACATAAGCGGCCTCAAAGTTTTGAATTTGTCTGCCAATAACTTAACTGGGTCAATACCAGCATCTCTTGTCAGCCTACAACTTCTTGAGAAACTAGATTTGTCATTCAACCATCTAAATGGAGAGGTTCCAGCAAAAGGGATATTTAAGAATGCAACTATTGTGCGGATTGATGGAAATCAGGGGCTTTGTGGTGGGTTACTAGAGTTACACATGCTAGCATGTTCTGTTATGCCTTTAAATTCAATTAGGCACAAGAGATCTCTGATGCTCAAAATAATTACTCCAATAGCCAGCATGGTGTCACTTGCTATGGTCATATTTGTTTTATTTCATTGGAGAGGAAAACACAAGAGGAATTCTGTATCACTACCGTCATTTGCTACAAAATTTCCCAAAGTTTCTTTCAATGACCTAGCCAAAGCAACACATGGATTCTCAACGTCCAACCTAATTGGCAGAGGGGGATATAGTTCTGTCTACAAAGGAAAACTAGTGGAAGATGAAAATGAGGTCGCCATAAAAGTCTTCAACCTAGAGACAAGAGGAGCGCAAAAGAGCTTCATTGCAGAATGTAATGCATTGAGAAATGTGCGGCACCGTAATCTGGTCCATATCATCACTGCATGCTCAAGCATAGATTCTAATGGTAATGATTTCAAGGCCCTGGTGTACGAGCTGATGCCAGGAGGAGACTTACATAAACTGCTATACTCGAACCAGGACCGTGAAGGCTCTTTTGATTTGTGCTGCATTACAATGGCTCAACGCATAAGCATTTTGGTGGATGTAGCAGATGCACTGGAGTATTTACACCACAACAACGAAGGCACAATGGTTCACTGTGATCTAAAGCCTAGCAACATTCTTTTGGATGACAATATGATTGCTCATGTTGGAGACTTTGGCCTGGCAAGATTCAAAGTTGGTTCGACTTCATCATCTCAGTGTAACTCAAGTTCTTCTTCGGTTGCAGTAATGGGAACAATTGGATACACTGCTCCAGGTAATTGACTCTTAAAAAAATCATGTCACCACGTTTTTTTTTCTACATCTATGTAAACCAATGAAAGCAAAATTAACTCCTTTTGTATTCATTGATGCGTAGAATATGCAGGGGGTGGTCAAGTTTCAACCGCCGCGGATGTTTACAGCTTTGGTGTCGTTCTCCTCGAGATATTCATTCGAAGAAGGCCAACTGATGACATGTTTAAGGATGGACTGAACATTGTGAAGTTTACAGAGATTAGCTTCCCAGATAGGGTATTGGGGATTGTCGATCCCCAGCTGCTACAGGAATTGGAGGAAACTCCAGTGGCGTTGAAGGAAACAAGTGTAAATTGTCTGCTATCTATTCTAAACATTGGCCTTTGTTGCACCAAGCCAGCTCCAGGTGAACGCATCACCATGCATGAGGTGGCTGCCAAGCTACATGGAATCAGGGAAGCACATCTCAATGCTAACTGAATAGACAAGTTGTTGTATAATTGGCTTTTATCACATAGCGTCTATGTAAGAAGTACTGTATTAGCTAGCTGAGCAAGCAAGTTTTTGTACAGCTTTATCTGTGGCAAAACTACCCTTCAAACAAATATGCCCGACAGGCCGACACTATCCGAGTATTACAAAAAAATTACCTACAGAACGAAACGGAGGAGATTGATGTAAAACTGTATCCAGTAATTCAGGCGGTATGCTAATCATGAGTTATGAATGACTAAATCTTCTATTCTGGAGACATCCCAATTTGGTCTCTCTGGAGGTACTTGTTTGGATGGTAGGCCAGAAAGAAACAAAACAAAAAGTTGTGTGTGATGGTCACTGATTTGCACCGAAACTCAGACCAGCGCAAGCATGTTACTGCTTATCTGAACCTGAACACTTATGACATGCTTGGTGTTTACCCACTATTGTACCTTTGTCACATTTGCCAGCTATAAGTCGGTGTTTCTAAGGTCGGCGTCAGATAGATTAGCATGCACCTCAATTCAAAATCAAACAGTCAAATAAAATAATACCACTTACCATCTCAGAACTTGACACTTGACAGTGGGCAAGCATCACTACAAATTGTCTGGTATTTTGTCTACTGCTGGCTGGAGTCTCTGAGGAGAGGAGATGAAGAACAAATGCAAGTCAGTAGGCTGCAGCGGGAACACAGATTCAGAAAACACCAAAAACACTCCGAACATTCAGTACTTGTGTTGTATTTCTACAAGCTAGAAAGTTGAGTCAGAGCCTCACCGTAGAAGACTTGATCAGATCAAGAACAGATGCAAGATCAGTACGCTACCCATGACGTTTACATTGAAGAAACTGGCGCCGAGCAGCTTTGCGACTTTAAAGTTGGTCCGCTGCGGTATATATGCCACAGCAAAAGAACACTGATTCAGAGGAAAAAGAACAATCTGAACTTACCCCGCAAAGAAAAAAACACTCTGAACTTGAGAGCTTCTGTTCTATTTCACTAAAACATGTTGCTACCAACATCAGTAAAATCTGGAGAGTACAAGCTAGAACTAGAAAGTTCAGTCATAGCCTGCTACGTGATCACTAAACACTACCGGAAAAGGGTCCTACCCCGACGGACAAAACAATGCCGACGGCCGCCGTCGGCCTAATTGGAGCTATGCCGACAGCCACGTCCAGGCCGTCGGCTTATCCTGGCCGTCGGGCTACACAGATCTAAGCTGACGGCACCCGTCGGCAAAGAATGGTCGTCGGCCTAGCTGCGAACACGCCCACAGCAGCCGCCGGCATAAACCAGCCGCCGGCATACCGGTGGGCCCGGCGACCCCGCCCGTGACCAGCAGCTAACGCCGTCAAATCTATGCCGACGGTCGGGACGGGCAGCCGCCGGCATATCTCCGCATGCCATGTCACCGATCCACGCCGTAGATATGCCGACGGCTGCCGTCGGCATACTCGCCACGTCACCGATCCGCGGCACGCCGCCCACCTAAACCCTGCCGTCTCTATTGCCATCGGCATAGTTTTTTTTACATATGTTTTTATGCTTTTTTGTATTATTATATTAACTGACATGTAGCATATGCTTTCTTATGTATTATTATATGAATATATACGTAGTTTGTAAATTTTTCCCATAGATTATGAATATATATATAGTTTGTATTTTTTTCGAGCACGTCAATAATGTGTCGCCATGTTCTTTTAAATATATATAGGTCCTTATATTTTATTAAAATCAAAAACAACTATGCCGACAGAAGTTTTGTGGCGGTTGCAAACGCCCGGCACCCGTCTCCGGAGTGTGACCCCTCACGTCTGCGGTGTGCCCCCCTCACGGACGGCGCCGCCGCCGGCACCTAGAGGGCGGAAACACTCGCATCGGGTCTACATGGAGGGGACCTTACTCCCAAGTTTTTCTATGGGATGACCTACCACAACTGGGCGGTGTTGTGGCATGTCCGAAGAGGCGGCACGCATCTCCGGGGCGTGGACCCCCTAACGGCCGGCGCTGCTGCCGGCACCTGGAGGGGGAAATGGACGCGTCGGGTCTACACGGAGGGGATGTAGCTGTGGGTTTGGCCCGGATGTTGCTCCCAGGTGTCCCTCTGGGCTGACCTGACACAACCGGGTGGAGAGGTCCACTGTTCAGAGCCCGTCCGTGGAAAGTCAAAGGGCTAGATCTCGTGGTCAACCGCTCCAGGGTTAGGCGGGACGGGGGCGCTGGAGGGGTAACAATGCCACCGGAGCGTCACACCGGCCCCTCATACATACGGGGTGGTGTTGTGGCATGTCCGAAGAGGCGACACGCGTCTCCAGGACGTGGCCCCCCCTCACGGACGGCGCCGCCGCCGGCACCTGGAGGGACGAAACGGACGCGCCGAGTCTACACGGAGGGGATGTATCTGTGGGTTTGGCCCGGATATTGCTTCCAGGTGTCCCTCTGTGCTGACCTGACACAACCGGGTGGACAGGTCCACTGGTCAAAGCCCGTCTCTGGGAAGTCAAAGGGCTATATCTCGTGGTCAACCGCTCCAGGGTTAGGCGGGACGGGGGCCCTGGAGGGGTAGCAATGCCACCGGAGCGTCGCATCGGCCCCTCATACATGCGGGATGGTGTTGTGGCATGTCCGAAGAGGCGGCACGCGTCTTCGGGGCGTGGCCCCCCTCACGGACGGCGCTGCCACCGGCACCTGTAGGGGGGAAACGACGCGTCGGGTCTACATGGAGGGGATGTAGTTGTGGGTTTGGCCCGGATGTTGCTCCCAGGTGTCCCTCTGTGCTGACCTGACACAACCGGGTGGAGAGGTCCACTAGTCAAAGCCTGTCCGTGGAAAGTCAAAGGGCTAGATCTCGTGGTCAACCGCTCTAGGGTTAGGAGGGACGGGGCCCTTGGGGGGGTGTAGCAATGACATCGGAGCATCACACCGGCCCCTCATACATGCAAGGTGGTGTTGTGGCATGTCTGAAGAGGCGGCACACGTCTCCGGGGTGTGGCCCCCCTCACGGACGGCGATGACACAGTAGTAGACGTTCTGGGTAACTGTGCGGCGTGAATATTATTAAATACTCGAATCATGATACAATCATGAGTGATTTACACGATGTGGGCACATGTGCTATAGGAACGATTGTAATTTTTCATAATTTTTGGTGATGGAGAAGTATCCGAACACTTCCCTCTATGCTGATTGCCCTTCGCATGTCTACGACTGTGGTCGGCGGCCTCCATGGGCTAGCATGCCGCCAATATTGCGTACGCGGCTTCTCACAAGTCTGAAAGTGTTGTGGCGGTTGCAAACTCCCGACACGCGTCTCCATGGAGTGACCCCCCTCACAGGCGGCGACGCCGCCGACACCTGGAGGGGGGAAACAGATGCGTTGGGTCTACACGGAGGGGATGTAGCTGTGGGTTTGGCCCGGATGTTGCTCCGAGGTGTCCCTCTGTGCTGACCTAACACAATCGGGTGGAGAGGTCCACTGTTCAAAGCCCGTCCGTGGGAAGTCAAAGGGCTAGATCTCGTGGTCAACCGCTCCAGAGTTAGGCGGGACGGGGGCTCTGGGGTAGCAATGCCACAGGAGCGTCGCACCGGCCCCTCATACATGCGGGGTGGTGTTGTGGCATGTCCAAAGAGGTGGCACACGTCTCCAGGATGTGCCCCCCCCCTCACGGACGGCGCTGCCGCCGGCACCTGGAGGGGGGAAACAGACGCGTCGGGTCTACACGGAAGGGATGTAGCTATGGGTTTGGCCCGGATGTTGCTCACAGGTGTCCCTTTGTGCTGACCGGACACAACCGGGTGGAGAGGTTTGTTGGGGAACGTAGCAGAAATTCAAAAATTTTCCTACGTGTCACCAAGATCTATCTATGGAGAGACCAGCAACGAGTAGAAGGAGAGTGCATCTACATACCCTTGTAGATCGCTAAGCGGAAGCGTTCAAGTGAACGGGGTTGATGGAGTCGCACTCGTCGTGATTCAAATCACCGATGATCAAGTGCGAACGGACGGCACCTCCGCGTTCAACACACACGACAGCCGGTGGCGTCTCCCCGCCTTGATCCAAAGCAAGGAGAGAGGGAGAGGTTGAGGAAGACTCCTCCAGCAGCAGCACAACTGGCGTGGTGGTGATGGAGGAGTGTGGCAATCCAGCAGGCTTCGCTAAGCACCACGGAGAGGAGGAGTACTTGGGAGAGAGGAGAGGGCTGCAACCAAAGGCGGAGACCGAATCACGTGTATTCTGTGTGTTCTCCGGGCAGCCCTATGCCTCACTATTTATAGGGGAGAGGGGCTGCGCCCCTTTAGGGTTTCCCACCCCAAGGGGTGCGGCCAGCCTCAGATCCAACTGGGGTGGCGGCGGGAGGGAGGAGAGGGAGGCGCAGGAGCATGGGCCTTAGGGCCCATCTCGCCCTAGGGTTTGCCCCTCCCACCCTCCCCGCGCTTGGGCCCCTTGTGGGGCGCACCAGCCCACAGGGCTGGTTCCTCCCACACATGGCCCACGCAGCCCTCGGGGTAGGTGGCCCCACTTGGTGGACCCGGGACCTCCGGTGGTCCCAGACGCTACCGATAAAACCCAAACTTTTCCGGTGACCAAAACAGGACTTCCCATATATAAATCTTTACCTCCGGACCATTCCGAACTCCTCGTGACGTCCGGGATCTCATCCGGACTCAACAACATTCGGTAACCACATACAAGCTTCCTTTATAACCCTAGCGTCATCGAACCTTAAGTGTGTAGACCCTACGGGTTCGGGAGACATGTAGACATGACCGAGACGTTCTCCGGTCAATAACCAACAGCGGGATCTGGATACCCATGTTGGCTCCCACATGTTCCACGATGATCTCATCGGATGAACCACGATGTCAAGGACTCAATCGATCCCGTATACAATTCCCTTTGTCTAGCGGTATTTTACTTGCCCGAGATTCGATCGTCGGTATACCGATACCTTGTTCAATCTCGTTATCGGCAAGTCTCTTTACTCGTTCCGCAACACATCATCCCGTGATCAACCCCTTGGTCACATTGTGCACATTATGATGATGTCCTACCGAGTGGCCCAGAGATACCTCTCCGCTTACACGGAGTGACAAATCCGATCTCGATCCGTGTCAACCCAAAAGACACTTTCGGAGATACCGTAATGCACCTTTATAGTCACCCGATTACGTTGTGACGTTTGATACACCCAAAGCACTCCTACGGTATCCGGAGTTACACGATCTCATGGTCTAAGGAAGAGATACTTGACATTGGAAAAGCTCTAGCAAACGAACTACACGATCTTTGTGCTATGCTTAGGATTGGGTCTTGTCCATCACATCATTCTCCTAATGATGTGATCCCGTTATCAACGACATCCAATGTCCATAGCGGAAACCATGACTATCTGTTGATCACAACGAGCTAGTCAACTAGAGGCTCACTAGGGACATATTGTGGTCTATGTATTCACACGTGTATTACGATTTCCGAATAATACAGTTATAGCATGAATAAAAGACAATTATCATGAACAAGGAAATATAATAATAATACTTTTATTATTGCCTCTAGGGCATATTTCCAACAGTCTCCCACTTGCACTAGAGTCAATAATCTAGTTCACATCACCATGTGATTAACACTCACAGGTCACATCGCCATGTGACTAACACCCAAGAGTTTACTAGAGTCAGTAGTCTAGTTCACATCACTATGTGATTAACACTCAATGAGTTTTAGGTTTGATTATGTTGCTTGTGAGAGAGGTTTTAGTCAACGGGTCTGAACCTTTCAGATCCGTGTATGCTTTACAAATCTCTATGTCATCTCCTAGATGTAGCTACCACGCTCTATTTGGAGCTATTCCAAATGATTGTTCTACTTGGAGCTATTCTAAAAATTGCTCCATTATACGTATCCGGTATCTCTACTCAGAGCTATCCGGATAGGTGTAAAGCTTGCATCGACGTAACCATTTACGACGAACTCTTTTACTACCTCCATAATCGAGAAAATTCCTTAGTACACTAGTTACTAAGGATAACTTTGATCACTGTGTCCTGTGATCCATTCTTGGATCACTCTTGTACCCCTTGACTGACTCATGGCAAGGCACACTTCAGGTGCGGTACACAGCATAGCATACTGTAGAGCCTACGTCTTAATCATAGGGGACGACCTTCGTCCTTTCTCTCTATTCTGCCGTGGTCGAGCTTTTAAGTCTTAACTTCATACCTTACAACTCAGGCAAGAACTCCTTCTTTGACTGACCCATCTCGAACACCTTCAAGATCATGTCAAGGCATGTGCTCATTTGAAAGTACTATTAAGCATTTTGATCTATCTTATAGATCTTGATGCTTATTGTTTAAGTAGCCTAATCCAGGTTTTCCATTGAAAAACAATTTTCAAATAACCCTATATGCTTTCTAGAAATTCCACATCATTTCTGATCAACAATATGTCAACAACATATACTCATCAGAAATTTTATAGTGCTCCCACTCACTTCTTTGGAAATACAAGTTTCTCATAAACTTTGTATAAACCCAAAATCTTTGATCATCTCATCAAAGTACATATTCCAACTCCGAGATGCTTACTCCAGTCCTTTAGAAGGATCGCTGGAGCTAGCATACCTTTTAGCATCCTTAGGATTGACAAAACTTTCGGATTGTATCACATACAACCTTTCCTTACGAACACTGGTAAGGAAACTCGTTTTGACATCCATCTGCCAGATTTCATAAATGCAGCTAATGCTAACATGATTCCGACGGACTTTAAGCATCGCTACGGATGAGAAAATCTCATCGTAGTCAACTCCTTGAACTTGTGAAAAAACTCTTCGCCACAAGTCGAGCTTCATAGACAAAGTGACGTCACCGCCCACGTTCGTCTTCTTCTTAAAGATCCATTTATCTCAATGGCTTGCCGATCATCGGCAAGTCCACCAAAGTCCATGCTTTGTTCTGATACATGGATCCTATCTCGGATTTCATGGCTTCTAACCATTTGTCGGAATTTGGGCCCACCATTGCTTCTCCATAGCTCGTAGGTTCATTGTTGTCTAGCAACATGACCTTCAAGACAGGATTACTGTACCACTCTAAAGTAGTACGCATCCTTGTCACCCTACGAGGTACGGTAGTGACTTGATCCGAAGTTTCATGATCACTATCATAAGCTTCTACTTCAATTGGTGTAGGTGCCACAGGAACAACTTCCTGTGCCCTGCTACACACTAGTTGTAGTGACGGTTCAATAACCAAATCAAGTCTCCACCATCCACCCACTCAAGTTTTCGAGACAAACTTTTCCTCGAGAAAGGACCCGATTCAAGAAACAATCCCTATTGCTTTCGGATCTTAATTAGGAGGTACACCCAACTGTTTTGGGTGTCCTATGAAGATGCATTTTATCCGCTTTGGGTTCGAGCTTATCAACCTGAAACTTTTTCACATAAGCGTCGCAGCCCCAAACATTTAAGAAATGACAGCTTAGGTTTCTCTAAACCATAGTTCATATGGTGTCATCTCAACGGAATTATGTGGTGCCCTATTTAAAGTGAATGTGGTTGTCTCTAATGCCTAACCCATAAACAATAGTGGTAATTCGATAAGAGACATCATGGTACGCACCATATCCAATAGGGTGCAACTATGATGTTCGGACACACCATCACACTATGGTGTTCCAGGCGGTATTAATTGTGAAACAATTTCCACAATGTCTTAATTGTGTGCCAAACTCGTAACTCAGATACTCATCTTTATGATCATATCATAGACATTTCATCCTCTTGTCACGATGATCTTCAACTTCACTCTGAAATTACTTGAACCATTCAATAATTCAGACTTGTGTTTCATCAAGTAAATATACTCTACATCTACTCGAATCATCGTGAAGTAAGAACATAACGATATTCATTGATGCCTCAACACTCATTGGACTGCACACATCAAAATGTGTTACTTCCAACAAGTTGCTATCTTGTTCCATTTTTTGAAAAACGAGGCCTTTTAGTCATCTTGCCCATGTGGTATGATTTGCATATCTCAAGTGATTCAAAATCAAGTGAGTCCAAACGATCCATCTGCATGGAGTTTCTTCATGCAGATACACCAATAGACATGGTTTGCATGTCTCAAACTATTCAAAACGAGTGAGTCCAAAGATCCATCAACATGGAGCTTCTTCATGCTTTTACACCAATATGACTTACATGGCAGTGCCACAAGTAAGTGGAACTATCTTTACTATCTTATATCTTTTGGCATGAAAATGTGTATCACTACGATCGAGATTCAATAAACCATTCGTTTCTGGTGCAGGACCATTGAAGGTATTATTCAAATAAATAGAGTAACCATTATTCTCCTTAAATGAATAACCGTATTACGATAGACATAATCCAATCATGTCTATGCTCAATGCAAACACCAAATCTCGATGGTAGAGGGAGCGCGATGCTTGATCACATCAACCTTGGAAACACTTCCAACACATATTGTCACTCACCTTTAGCTAGTCTCCGTTTATTCCGTAGCTTTTATTTCGAGTTACTAACACTTAGCAACCGAACCGGTATCTAATACCACGGTGCTACTAGGAGTACTAGTAAAGTACACATTAACATAATGTATATCCAATATACTTCTATCAACCTTTCCACCTTCTCATCTACCAAGTATCTAGGGTAATTCCGCTCCGATGGTTGTTCCCCTTATTACGAAGCACTTAGTCTCGGGTTTGGGTTCAACCTTGGGTTTCTTCGCTAGAGCAGCAGACTGATTTGCCGCTTCATGAAGTATCCCTTCTTGCCCTTGCCCTTCTTGAAACTAGTGGTTTCACCAACCATCAACAATTGATGCTTCTTCTTGATTTCTACTTTCATGTGTCAAACATCGTGAATACCTCAAGGATCATCATATCTATCCACGATATGTTATAGTTCATCACGAAGCTGCAGCAGCTTGGTGGCAATGACTTTGGAGAAACATCACTATCTCATCTGGAAGATCAACTCCCACTCGATTCAAGTGATTGTTGCACTCAGACAATCTGAGCACAAGCTCAACGATTGAGCTTTTCTCCCTTAGTTTGCAGGCTAAGAAAAATCGTCGGAGGTCTCATACCTCTTGACGTGGGCACGAGCCTGAAATCTCAATTTTAGCCCTCGAAACATCTCATATGTTCCGCGACGTTTCGAAAAACATCTTTGGTGCCTTAATTCTAAACCGTTTAATTGAACTATCACGTAGTTATCAAAACGTGTATGTCTGATGTTCGCAACATCCACAAACAACATTTGGGGTTCAGCACACTGAGCGGTGCATTAAGGACATAAGCTTTCTACTGTCCGCATAATCGCTACTGTCAACTTTCAACTATATTTTCTCTAGGAACATATCTAAATAGTGGAACTAAAACGCGAGCATACGACATAATTTGCAAAGATCTTTTGACTATGTTCAGGATAATTAAGTTCATCTTATGAACTCCCACTCAGATAGACATCCCTCTGGTCATCTAAGTGATTACATGATCCAAGTCAACTAGCCCGTGTCCGATCATCACGTGAGACGGACTAGTCATCATCGGTGAACATCTTCATGTTGATCGTATCCTCCATACGATTCATGCTCGACCTTTCGGTCTCCGTGTTCCGAGGCCATGTCTGCACATGCTAGGCTCGTCAAGTTAACCCCAAGTGTTTTTTTGTGTAAAACTGTCTTACACCGTTGTATGTGAACGTAAGAATCCATCACACCCGATCATCACGTGGTGCTTAGAAGCGACGAACTGTAGCAACGGTGCACAGTCAGGGGAGAACACTTCTTGAAATTTTGTAAGGGATCATCTTATTTACTACCGTCGTCCTAAGTAAACAAGATGCATAAACATGATAAACATCACATGCAATCAAATAGTGACATGATATGGCCAATATCATTTTGCTCCTTTTGATCTCCATCTTCGGGGCTCCATGATCATCATCGTCACCGGCATGACACCATGATCTCCATCATCATGATCTCCATCATCGTGTCTCCATGAAGTCGTCTCGCCAACTTATTACTTCTACTACTATGGCTACCGGTTAGCTATAAAGTAAAGTAATTACATGGCGTTGCTCAATGACACGCAGGTCATACAATAAATAAAGACAACTCCTATGGCTCCTGCCGGTTGTCATACTCATCGACATGCAAGTCGTGAATCCTATTACAAGAACATGATCAATCTCATACATCACATATCATTCATCACATTCATCTTGGCCATATCACATCACATAGCATACCCTGCAAAAACAAGTTAGACGTCCTCTAATTGTTGTTTGCATGTTTTACGTGGCTGCTATGGGTTTCTAGCAAGAACGTTTCTTACCTACGCAAAACCACAACGTGATTTGCCAATTGCTATTTACCCTTCATAAGGACCCTTTTCATCGAATCCGTTCCGACTAAAGTGGAGAGGCGGCACCGCTAGCCACCTTATGCACGGTGCATGTCAATCGGTGGAACTGTCTCACGAAGAATACGTGTAAGGTCGGTCCGGCCGCTTCATCCCACAATACCGTCGAAACAAGATTGGACTAGTAACGGTAAGCATATTGAACAACATCAACGCCCACAACTACTTTGTGTACTACTCGTGCAAAGAATCTACGCAATAGACCTAGCTCATGATGCCATGTTGGGGAACGAGCGTAAATTCAAAATTTTCCCACGTGTCACCAAGATCTATCTATGGAGAGACCAGCAACGAGTAGAAGGAGAGTGCATCTACATACCCTTGTAGATCGCTAAGCGGAAGCGTTCAAGTGAACGGGTTGATGGAGTCGCACTCGTCGTGATTCAAATCACCGATGATCAAGTGCGAACGGACGGCACCTCCGCGCTCAACACACGACAGCCGGTGGCGTCTCCCCGCCTTGATCCAGCAAGGAGAGAGGGAGAGGTTGAGGAAGACTCCTCCAGCAGCAGCACAACGGCGTGGTGGTGATGGAGGAGTGTGGCAATCCAGCAGGCTTCGCTAAGCACCACGGAGAGGAGGAGTACTTGGGAGAGAGGAGAGGGCTGCAACCAAAGGCGAGACCGAATCACGTGTATTCTGTGTGTTCTCCGGGCAGCCCTATGCCTCACTATTTATAGGGGAGAGGGGCTGCGCCCCTTTAGGGTTTCCCACCCCAGGGGTGCGGCCAGCCTCAGATCCAACTGGGTGGCGGCGAGGGGAGGAGAGGGAGGCGCAGGAGCATGGGCCTTAGGGCCCATCTGCGCCTAGGGTTTGCCCCTCCCACCTCCCCCGCGCTTGGGCCCCTTGTGGGGCGCACCAGCCCACCGGGCTGGTTCCCTCCCACACATGGCCCACGAGCCCTCTGGGGTAGGTGGCCCCACTTGGTGGACCCGGGACCCTCCGGTGGTCCCAGACGCTATCGATAAAACCCAAACTTTTCGGTGACCAAAACAGACTTCCCATATATAAATCTTTACCTCCGGACCATTCCGAACTCCTCGTGACGTCCGGGATCTCATCCGGACTCAACAACATTCGTAACCACATACAAGCTTCCTTTATAACCCTAGCGCCATCGAACCTTATGTGTAGACCCTACGGGTTCGGGAGACATGTAGACATGACCGAGACGTTCTCCGGTCAATAACCAACAGCGGGATCTGGATACCCATGTTGGCTCCCACATGTTCCACGATGATCTCATCGGATGAACCACGATGTCAAGGACTCAATCGATCCCGTATACAATTCCCTTTGTCTAGCGGTATTTTACTTGCCCGAGATTCGATCGTCGGTATACCGATACCTTGTTCAATCTCGTTACCGGCAAGTCTCTTTACTCGCTCCGCAACACATCATCCCGTGATCAACCCCTTGGTCACATTGTGCACATTATGATGATGTCCTACCGAGTGGGCCCAGAGATACCTCTCCGCTTACACGGAGTGACAAATCCCGCCTCGATCCGTGTCAACCCAAAAGACACTTTCGAGATACCCGTAATGCACCTTTATAGTCACCCGATTCGTTGTGACGCTTGATACACCCAAAGCACTCCTACGGTATCCGGAGTTACACGATCTCATGGTCTAAGGAAGAGATACTTGACATTGGAAAAGCTCTAGCAAACGAACTACACGATCTTTGTGCTATGCTTAGGATTGGGTCTTGTCCATCACATCATTCTCCTAATGATGTGATCCCGTTATCAACGACATCCAATGTCCATAGCCAGGAAACCATGACTATCTGTTGATCACAACGAGCTAGTCAACTAGAGGCTCACTAGGGACATATTGTGGTCTATGTATTCACACGTGTATTACGATTTCCGAATAATACAGTTATAGCATGAATAAAAGACAATTATCATGAACAAGGAAATATAATAATAATACTTTTATTATTGCCTCTAGGGCATATTTCCAACAAGGTTCACTGGTCAAAGCCCGTCCGTGAAAAGTCAAAGGGCTAGATCTCATGGTCAACCGCTCCAGGGTTAGGCGGGACGGGGGCCCTAGGGGGTAGCAATGCGACCGGAGCGTCGCACCGGCCCCTCAGACATGCGGGGTGGTGTTGTGGCATGTCCGAAGATGCGCCACACGTCTCCGGGGGGTGGCCCCCCTCGCGGACGGCGCCGTCGCCGGCACTTGGAGGGGGGAAACGAATGCGTCGGGTCTACACGGAGGGGATGTAGCTGTGGGTTTTGCCCGGATGTTGCTCCCAGGTGTCCCTCTGTGCTGACCTGACACAACCGGGTGGAGAGGTCCACTGGTCAAAGCCCGTCCGTGGGAAGTCAAAGGGCTAGATCTCGTGGTCATCCGCTCCAGGGTTAGGTGGGACGGGGCCCCAGGGGGGTAGCAATGCCACCGGTGCATCGCACCGGCCCCTCATACATGTGGGGTGGTGTTGTGGCATGTCCGCAGAGGCGGCACACATCTCCAGGACGTGGCCCCCTCACGGACGGCGCCGTCGCCGGCACCTGGAGGGGAGAAACGGACGCGTCGGGTCTACACGGAGGGGATGTATCTGTGGGTTTGGCCCGTATATTGCTCCCAGGTGTCCCTCTGTGCTGACCTAACACAACCGGGTGGAGAGGTCAACTGGTCAAAGCCCGTCTGTGGGAAGTCAAAGGGCTAGATCTCGTGGTCAACCGCTCCAGGGTTAGGCGGGAAGGGGGCCCTAGGGGTAGCAATGCCACTGGAGCGTCGCACCGGCCCCTCATACATGCGGGTGGTGTTGTGGCATGTCTGAAGAGGCGGCACGCGTCTCCGGGGCGTGGCCCCCCTCACGGACGGTGCCACCGCCGACACCTGGAGGGGGGAAACGGACGCGTCGGGTCTACACAAAGGGGATGTAGCTGTGAGTTTGTCCCGGATGTTGCTCCCAGGTGTTCCTCCGTGCCGACCTAACACAACCGGGTGGAGATGTCCACTGGTCAAAGCCCGTCCGTGGGAAGTCAAAGGGCTAGATCTCGTGGTCAACCTCTCCAAAGATAGGTGGGACGGGGGCCCGGGAGGGGGGGGGGGTAGCAGTGCCACCGGAGCATCGCACCGGCCCCTCATACATGCGGGGTGGTGTTGTGGCATGTCCGAAGAGGCGACACACATCTCCGGGGTGTGGCCCCCCTCACGGATGGTGATGACACCGTAGTAGACGTTCTGAGGTAACGGTGCGGCGTGAATATTATTAAATACTCGGATCGCTATAAAATCATGAGTTTTTTACATGACGTGGGCACATGTGCTATAGGAACGATGGTAATTTTTCATAATTTTTGGTGGTGGAGAAGTATCCGAACACTTCCCTCTATGCGGATTGCCCTTCGCATGTCTATTGCTGTGGCCGACGGCCTCCGTGGGCTAGCATGCCGCCAATCTTGCGTACGCGGCTTCTATCAAGTCTGAAAGTGTTCTGGCGGTTGCAAACGCCCGGCACGCGTCTCCGGGGCGTGGCCCCTCTCACGGACGGCGCCACCGCCGGCACCTGGAGGGAGGAAACGGATGCGTTGGGTCTACATGGAGGGGATGTAGCTGTGGGTTTGGCTCGGATGTTGCTCCTAGGTGTCCCTCTGTGCTGACCTGACACAACCGGGTGGAGAGGTCCACTGTTCAAAGCCCGTTCGTGGGAAGTCAAAGGGCTAGAACTCATGGTCAACCGCTCTAGAGTTAGGCGGGACGGGGGCCCTGGGGGTAGCAAAGCCACCGGATCATCGCACCGGCCCCTCATACATGCGTGGTGGTGTTGTGGCATGTCCGAAGAGGCATCACATGTCTCACTAGTGCAGAATCGGGCATTAGCACCGGTTCGTAAGGACCTATAGTGCCGGTTACATAACCGGCACTAATTTGTGGTCACTAAAGGCTCCCCCGCCTTTAGTACCGGTTCAGCACGAACCGGTGCTAAAGGGCAACCACGTGGCACTAGCCAGCTCCGGGGGCCTGGAGCCCTTTAGTACCGGTTGGTAACACCAACCGGTACTATAAGGTTTGGTGGGTTTTTAGTTTTATGATTTCTTTTTCATTTAATTTTGTGTTCCATTTTAATTCTTTTTCGTTTGCTGGTATTTTACGATACTACACATTGTACACGTTATGCATCATATATACATCATGCATGCTTTGTTTATCAACGCTGCTGCTATGTTCATTGCACCCGCAGATATAACATGCTCATGCATGCTTTTGCATCATTACATCATCATATGTATATAATAACAAGTCCTACTAATCATGCATCATCATACAACTTCTACTCCTTATTAATAATAAGTCATACGATCATCATCCTCATATATAGTCATCGAACCCAACCCTACATAATTGTTCTTAGCACATGATCATCAGTATCAGGTAGGACCTAAACACCCTTAAGGTAAAATAGCATAAAATAATATAGACCCTGACTCTCCATTATAAAGAATGGCGATCATCCTGTCTCCAATTCTTGCCTTTCGCTGCTTATTGCTTCCAAGAAGCTCCTTACGACTGTCCATACATTTTTTTCCATTCTTTGATTGTTATGTCTCCACTTCTTTTAGAAACCCGGTATGGACAGTTGAGATTCTTAGGACGACATGGTAGTATGTTCAAAACACGAAGGCTACCACGCGTATACATCAGATGAGGCACACAATCATTCGGGATTATCTGTTGAAAAACATAATAATAACTTTGTAGTTAGCAATGATGTACTAGTTTTAGAAGTGTGCAAAAAGATGCACGGATGTTGTAATAGTAAAAAATAATCTTACCAGGGTATTTCCATGGTAGTTATCAGAGTTCAACACGTGCACTAGTGGCACGATTGACCATAATGTTGAGGAGTTTGATGTAGATATTGTAATTCTCAAGATCAGTACAAAATCCGACCAGATGAGTTTTCTCCGATAAGTTAATTCGAGCCTTCAAGTAGTGCGTTCATCTACCATCTTCCGCACATTTTTGAAGAATGAAAATAAGCTGTCAATGGAGATAAGTTGTCAACATTATATTTTGAAATAAACAATATAAATTACTTAATAACTATGTTTAGCTCACATGAGGGAAGAACTGGAGGTGTATCCACAAAGACCCAAATCGAAGGTGTCTCTTGCTCGATTGTAGGATCACCAAGATCCATGGTGACAAGCATACCCTCATCAAGACCATACATTTTGCAAAATGCATCCCAATTTTTGCAACCAAAATGGGTTACACTCTGAGCATTGTACAGCTTTACTTGAAAATCCACACCATGTTCGGTACTTAGGATAATGTTTTTGGTTTCAAAATTTTTATGGTCTTCAAAACCCATCCTCTCCAAGACATAGCGTCTTGCAAAGCATGGGATAAGTTAGTCAAATTGGAAAGATGAAAAATACACGTTAAAATAGTTGAAGTCATGCTTAATTACGAAAAAAAACTATTGTCGTCGTTGCGTACCGTATGAACATCGCAGGTCTCCTCGAGCTTAATGCTGAAGCGCCGATCTTCGTCCAGCTCAATGAACCTGTCGCAGATACCTCGGTCGTCGTGGCACCAGTCGCACTCCCCCGGGCGGTTATCGTCATCCGATGAGTACGACATTTCCGGCCTACGTTCATAATTTAGTTTTATTAGTCAACTATATCTAGTTCAACTACTAAGCACTTACTATAAATAAATAAGTAGTACTTACTAAAAACAAACTACTTCTATATATAGTAAAATAAATTAGTTTATTAAATCAACTAACTAGTTCAACTATATATAAAGTACTTCTTCTTTTTTTCCTTTTCTAAATACTATGAACAAAAAATCATTAAAATTCTATGAACAAAATTAATTACACAATCTAAATATCACCCAAAAAATCTATTAACAATAATATCACCAAACATGCATATTCCATAATAATATCACCAAAAAATCTATTAACAGAAAAAAAATCTATTAGCAGAAAAAAATCTATTAACAGAAAAATCTATTAATTCAACTAGTTCAACTAAGCATTTACTAAAAATAAACTAGTTATATTAATTCAACTAGTTCAACTAATTAAGCATTTACTAAAAATAAACTAGTTCTATATATTAATTCAACAAGTTCAATTAATTAAGCATCTTCTAAAAATAAACTAGTTCTATATATTAATTCAACAAGTTCAACTGATTAAGCATCTTCAAAAAATAAACTAGTTGATCTATATATTAATTCAACTAGTTCAACTAAAAGCATTATATTTACTAAAAATAAACTAGATAGTTCTAATTCATCTAAACATATTATATATAGAAAACAGAAAATAAGTAAAAAAATATGTGTGTGTGTGTGTGTGTATACGTGTGTGTGTGTTTGTGTGTACGTGTCTGTGTGTATGCGTGCGTGTGTGTGTGTGTGTGTATGTGTGTATATACGTATGCGTGTGTACGTATATAGGGCGCGTACGGGTGGCGCGGGGCAGCGACGACGACGGGCGGCGGGGGCGGCGACGACGGCGTATATGGGGTCGGGCGAAGCGACGACGGGCGGTTGGGCGGGGCGACGACGACGACAATGGCGGGGCGGGCGGTATGCACACGACAACGACGGCGGCGGCGGCGCGCGGCGCGGCGAATGCGCGCGGCAAGGCGTCGGCGAGAGATCGAGCGAGAAACGTGGAACGAAAGTGGCGACGATAACTGATTCATCGTAAGTGCCACATATATAGGGGGAGCCTTTAGGCCAATTTTGGCCAGCCCAAGCGGCGGAACGAGGTTTTTAGTACCGGTTGGTGGCTCCAACCGGTATTAAGGTCTCTTAGTACCGGTTTGTGCCACAAACCGGTACTAAAGGCCGTGGCGCCGCCACCCAAGAGGCGCTATGTTTAGTCCCACTCGCTGAAGCGAAGGGCAGCCAGACTGGTTTATAAACCCAGCGCCACGCCCTTTCAACTCCTCTATATAGCGTGCTTCGGGCCTAACTCTATATGTGCTGCCGGTGAGCCTCCGGCCCTTACGGGCCTGCATTTGCACACCCTAGGACTGGTAGGCTCACCGGCAGCGCCCACATTTTTTTTTAATTTTTTCTTTTCCGCATTATTTATTTTCTTCTATTTATTTTTGAGTAAGTTTTTATATAGTTATTTATTTTCTGCTTTATTTTTTCTTCTATTTATTTCTCGAGTAGTTTTTTGCCAGATTTAGTTTCTTTGTGAATATTTTTGCTTTATATTAGTTTTTTCTGCATTATTTATTTTTGAGTAATTTTTTATATAGTTATTTCTTTTACGCTTTATTTTTTCTTCTATTTATTTCTGAGTAGTTTTTTTGCCGTATTTAGTTTCTTTGTGAATATTTTTGCTTTATATTAGTTTTTTTTTCTGCATTATTTATTTTCTTCTATTTATTTTTGAGTAATGTTTTTATATAGTTATTTCTTTTCTGGTTTATTTTTTTCTTCTTCTTCTTCTTCTTCTTCTTCTTCTTCTTCTTCTTCTTCCTCTTCCTCTTCTTATTCTTCTTCTCCTTCTTGAGGGAGTCCTGGACTAGGGGGTGTCCGGATAGCCGGACTATCGATATTCGCCGGACTCCTAGAGTACGAAGATAGAAGATTGAAGACTCCGGCTCGTGTCCGGAAGGTACTTTACTTGGCGTGGAAGGCAAGCTTGGCAATACGGATATGTAGATCTCCTACCATTGTAACCGACTCTGTAACCCTAGCCTCTCCGGTGTCTATATAAACCGGAGGGTCAGAGTCCGTGAGGACACAAGATTACATCTCAACAATCATACCATAGGCTAGCTTCTAGGGTTTAGCCTCATTGATCTCGTGGTAGATCTACTCTTGTACTACCCATATCATCAATATTAATCAAGCAGGACGTAGGGTATTACCTCCATCGAGAGGGCCCGAACCTGGGTAAAAACCTTGTGTCCCTCGTCTCCTGTTACCATCCGCCTAGACGCACAGTTCGGGACCCCCTACCCGAGATCCGCCGGTTTTGACACCGACACTTCTCCTTCTCCTTCTCCTCCTTCTTCTTCTTCTTCCTCTTCCTCTTCTTATTCTTCTTCTCCTTCTCCTTCTCCTTCTCCTTCTTCTCCTTCTTCTTCCTCTTCTTATTCTTCTTCTTCTCCTTCTTCTTCCTCCTCCTTCTTCTCCTCCTCCTCTTCTTCTTCTTCTTCTCCTTCTTCTTCCTCTTCTCCTTCTTCCTCCTCCTCTTCTTCTTCTTCTTCTTCTTCCTCTTCTTCTTCTTCTTCTCCTCCTCCTCCTCCTTCTTCTTCTCCTCCTTCCTTTTACCATAATGTAAGAAGTCCGGAGTTGTAATAAGTTATTAAAAATAAAAAGAAGAAGTCCGGAGTTGTAATAAGTTATTAAAATAAAAAGAGGTGCAATGCTGTTAATTTGCTTCAAGCCTTTTGGAATAGTGTAAACTGCACCGCACGTAGCTCGTGCAATCTACCATATTCCTAAAGGCTTGAAGCTAACAACGTGAGCATTGAGCCTCTTCTTCATCGCTCTCGCACCTGTGGCTTATAAACCGCTCCTACTCCCTCTCTCTTGGCGAGGTGGGACTAAAAACAGCTTATTTTTTGGTACCGGTTGGAGCCACCAACCGGTACTAAAGGTGGTGCGCTGCTCGCACAAAATTTAATTAGTGTCATTTAGCTCAAAACAAATCATTAAATGCATGAAAAATATCAAATGAAGGCGAAATGGTTGAAATTTGACGTCGTCTCTTTGAATGATGCATACTGAATGCACAAAAAGTCCGGAGTTGTAATAAGTTTAAAAAATGAAATGCCTTTGTAATGATGAGTTTAATTTCGTCGAAACCTGAATACTTCAAAGAGATTGTCCAGTTTGTAAACGGTGCATCCAGTTTTACCGTAACCTCTCTACTTTTTGAACAATCTATGTGGGTGAAATGATGATACCATGCCAAGTTTCAACTTTTTCAGAGTTAATTTGTAGTGCTTTTCAATTTCCGTGTCATTTAGTTCTCAAAACAAATCATTGAATGCATGAAAATAGCAAATGAAGGCGAAATGGTTGAAATTTGATGGCATCGCTTTGAATGGTGCATACTTGAATGCACAAAAGTCCGGAGTTGTAATAAGTTTAAAAAATGAAATGCCTTTGTAATGATGAGTTTAATTTCGTCGAAACCTGAATACTTGAAAGAGATTGTCCAGTTTGTAAACGGCGCATCCAGTTTTGCCGTAACCCTCTCTACTTTTTGAACAATCTATGTGGGTGAAATGATGATACCATGCCAAGTTTCAACTTTTTCAGAGTTCATTTGTAGTGCTTTTCAATTTTCAGGTCATTTAGTTCTCAAAACAAATCATTGAATGCATGAAAATAGCAAATGAAGGCGAAATGGTTGAAAGTTGATGGCGCCGCTTTGAATGGTGCATATTGAACATAAAAAATATAAGAGCATTTACATCACGATCTTATATTTCTTTAGAGTCTAAACTGTCAATATGATCTTATAACATCAAAATACTTTGATCATCAATGATCTTTGTGTGTACAATCTGAATTGTCAATATGAGTCATCAACGATTTATAAACCGATGAAGACTCATATTATGCCACAAATTCTACACATAGAGTTCAATGAAGACCAAGTGCTTGTGATAGTTTGAGAAATAACATATTTAAGGTGGTAAAAGGCTTGTTAGGGGAGCGAGGTGGGACTAAAACAGCTTGTTATAACCTCATTAGTACCGGTTCGCACCACTAACCGCACTAAATGGTGATGGTGGGGCCATAGCTCGACCGCAGTCGACACATCCACTTTAGTACCGGTTCGTGGCATGAACCGGTACTAAAGGTTCGCCACGAACCGGTGCTATTGATCGCCGCCACGAACCGGTGCTATTGTACACATTAGTGCCGGCTCTAATACAAACCGGCACTATTGGGCTTCACGTATGACCCTTTTTCTACTAGTGTCTCCAGGACGTGGCCCCCGTCACGGACGGCGCCGCCGCCGCCGGCACCTGGAGGGGGGAAACGGACGCGTCGGGTCTACACGGAAGGGATGTAGCTGTGGGTTTGGCCCGGATGTTGCTCCCTGGTGTCCCTCTGTGCTAACCTGACACAACCGGGTGGAGAGGTTCACTGGTCAAAGCTCGTCTGTGGAAAGTCAAAGGGCTAGATCTTATGGTCAACCGCTCCAGGGTTAGGCGGGACGGGGGCCCTGGGGTAGCAATGGGACCGGAGCGTCACGCCGGCCCCTCATACATTCAGGGTGGTGTTGTGGCATGTCCGAAGAGGTGGCACGCATCTCCAGGGCGTGGCCCCCATCATGGACGGCGCCGCCGGTGGCACCTGGAGGGGGGAAGCGGACGCGTCGGGTCTACACGGAAGGGATGTAGCTGTGGGTTTAGCAAAGATGTTGCTCCCTGGTGTCCCTCTGTGCTGACCTGACCCAACCGGGTGGAGAGGTCCACTGGTCAAATCCCATCCGTGGGAAGTCAAAGGGCTAGATCTCGCTGTCAAGCGCTCCAGGGTTAGGTGGGACGGGGGGGGGGGGGGGCTTGTGGTAGCAATGCCATCGTAGCGTTGCACCGGCCACTCATACATGCGGGGTGGTGTTGTGGCATGTTCGAAGAGGCGGCACGCCTCTCCGGGGTGTGGCCCCCTCACGGACGGCGATGACACAGTAGTAGATGTTCTGCGGTAATGGTGCGGCGTGAATATTATTAAATACTTGGATCACGATAAAATCATGAGTTTTTTACACGACGTGGGCACATGTGCTATAGGAATGATGGTAATTTTTCATAAATTTTGGTGATGGAGAAGTATCCGAACACTTCCCTCTATGCGGATTGCCCTTCGCATGTCTACGACTGTGGCCGGCGGCCTCCGTGAGCTAGCATGCCACCAATCTTGCGTACGCGGCTTCGCACAAGTCTGAAAGTGTTGTGGCGGTTGCAAACGCCCGGCACGCGTCTCCGGGGCGTGGCCCCCCGCACGGATGGCGCCGTCTTCGGCACCTGGAGGGGGGAAACGGACGCGTCGGGTCTACATGGAGGGGATGTAGCTGTGGGTTTGGCCCAGATATTGCTCCCAGGTGTCCCTCTGTGCTGACCTAACACAACCGGGTGGAGAGGTCCATTGGTCAAAGCCCGTCCGTGGGAAGTCAAAGGGCTAGATCTCATGGTCAACCGCTCTAGGGTTAGGCGGGACGGGGGCCCTGGGGGGTCGCACCGGCCCCTCATACATGCGGGGTGGTGTTGTGGCATGTCCGAAGAGGCGGCACACGTCTCCGGGGTGTGGCCCCTCTCACGGACGGCGATGACACAGTAATAGATGTTTTGCGGTAACGGTGCAACGTGAATATTATTAAATACTCGGATCGCGATAAAATCATGAGATTTTTACATGACGTGGGCACATGTGCTATAGGAATGATGGTAATTTTTATAATTTTTGGTGATGGAGAAGTATTCGAACACTTCCCTCTACGCGGATTGCCCTTCGCATGTCTACGACTATGGCCGGCAGCCTCCGTGGGCTAGCATGCCGCCAATCTTGCGTATGCAGCTTCTCACAAGTCTGAAAGTGTTGTGGCGGTTGCAACATCAAGGAACTTGAGGATGAGTGGATGATGTAATACCTTTGCACCATTCTTTTAGTCAATTCGTTATGTTCACATTATATAGTTTATATACCACTTTTCTTATTGTAGTCGATTCGTTGATGAAGAGTGGACGGGAATGCTGCCTCCTACTGAAGCGGAGGCACTTGCTCTTCTCCGAAAGGGTGCTCATGGAAGGAAACATTTCGTTGCGTGGTTCATGGAGAAAGTAAATTTTCACACTTCCCTATTATCTATTTCACCGTACAATTCCAATTAAACTCATGCACCCTATAATTTCAATTAAACTTGTAGGGAAATGATCCGAACGAATCAATGGATGAAGAATTGAGATGGATTTCCATGGGTTTTGACCCTACCGTCATGACATGCCAAAAGTATGATGTGAATGGGTATCGCTTCCATACAGAGGAGCACCAGAATAGTCGGCCTGATCCCAAAACCATAAATGCCGGAGTCTTCACCGAAGGAGATAATAAAGTAGATTACTACGGATGGGTAGGAAAAATATACGAGCTTACTTTCAAACGTGGCCGCGAACACCTACGTCTCACTGTGTTCAAATGTCGATGGTTCGACCCCAAAAAGGGTCTGAGACATACGCCTTCTATTGGTTTAGTTGAAGTTAAACCATCATCCATCTATGCTGGAGCTGATCTCTTTGTTGCCGCTACCCAGGCCACACAAGTACATTATCTGCCTTACCCATGCCAGAAAGAATACCTAAATGGTTGGGAAGTTGTGTTCAAGGTGTCACCACATGGTAAGCTGCCGAACCCTAACGATGATGATTACTACAACATAAACCCCATGACATACGAGGGAGTGTTCTTTCAAGAGGAACATGATGACGTGGTCCGAAACAAGGAGGATGATGACTTGGGTTATGTTGATCTGGACCCAAACGACGATGGCACACAGATTGATGGTGAGGCAGTTGTGAATCGAAGAGACATAATTATGCTTGAAAAGTTAAATGAAGACGCTAACGATGAGGAAGAGCCTCCACCTCCGTCAGACAACGAAGAAGATATGCGGGATAGTGATGATGAGACCGGTCGACAAATAGATTACAATAGTGATGATTCATATGGGTTCTAGAAAACGTAAGTTCTTTTAATGATCATTACAATAGTATGCTTAATGTGCTCTTCTGTTATAAATGTCTTTCCTGTATGCTTGTTTATTTGATATCCTTACTAATTGTTTATTCTCTTCTCAATGCAGGTTTGCTAATCATGGGCAAGTCCAGCGGTGCCAGTTTCCTCAGTAAATTCAAAGGACTTACTCGGAGTGGACGAGCCCACAAGGTTCCCTCCTGACTATGCGAGGATGGCACCTCACAGGGAGGTGGAGGGGTCGATGAGGAGACCCTAGAGGAGGAGGGGGTGGGGAGAGAGCCCCTAGAGGACGAGGAGGTGGGGGAGGAGTCAGCCGGGGCAAAAAACTCTGGGCCGTGTCCGAAATAGGAGGGTCTTCTTCGATGCCCACCTATGCTGAGGCAGCTTCTGAGTCTGAGGAGGAGGAGTATGTTCCTGATGGTGAGGAGGAGGAGGGTGAGGAGGAGGAGGCCGAGGAGGAGGGTGAGGAGGAGGGCGAGGAGGGTGGTGGAGGGGAGGTTGACCCCGAGTTGTGGGGTGACTTGCCATTGGGTGCTCCGCAGGGGTGGCTGCGTGGTACTGCCGGAGTACCTACACCACCTTCTATCGAGGGCACACGTGGCTCATTGAACCTGTGGGGGCAGAGTAAGTGCCTCTGAATCATATTTTCAACACATGATAACATTTTCTTATTGTACACATGACAATCCTTTGATTCTTTTGCAGGAACTGGATCCTTCACGGGAAGGGCTGTAAACCAAACGGCCTTATCACTGTCCTGTTGAAGGAGTTTTGGTGTGGCCTATTCTGTCCGTGGCCAGACAGGGACCCGCAACAGCGGGTTTTGGCCGCGAGTTGGGCCCACTATGAGGCTTCCTGCCACGCGGAGTAAGGGACGGCCGCTAAGGCCGTGATCACCAAATTTTGTGTAAGTTCTCTTCTGAATCACTTGTCTTCAGTTTGGTTCATACTTTATCATTGAATCACTCAACTCATGCCTTGTTTGCTTCTAGTTTATGCATGATTGCAGCAACTCTATAGAGTTCTTGACGAGCACAAGGCCAGAGGCAACATGGTCTTGCTTGTGGCTGCGAAGAAGAAAGCTCGTCAGTTGCAGTACGAGGTATGCTGGGTTGCCGTCTCGCAGTACTACCACATCTACCTTCATCAAAAGATGACCAAATCTCAAGCGCAGAGGCAACGACTTTCCTTAAGCAGGGAGGAGTTCATGAAGGTAACTATTACTGACTTTTCATTGTTTCAAGCAGTCAACTATATGTTTCGTGCTCACATGTCATTCTTCCAAAATTTGCATTGGTTGTTCCTCGTTGGTGCTATGGAAGGGATGATGGATGGGCGAGTTTGGTGGATAGGTGGCTCGGCGACGATGCAGAGTTTGCTGTCAAGAGCAGTAAGGCCCGGGCTAACCGTGCAAGAGATGGGACACACGGCCAAGGAAACAGGAACCACTGGGGCTTCAAGGCCAAGAAGGTATATCTATATGCATGATGCATTTTTGTTCTTCTTTACCGTCATGTTCTTATGTATGACTAACTTCTGTTTGAAGTTGCAGGATCACTACTAGAAAAAGGCCTATTAGTGGCGCACCTATTTTTGCCATTAATGGCGCACTATAGGTGCCCCACTATTATCACGCCACTAGTAACAAATACTAATGGCGCACATTTGGTGCGCCATTACTATCACAGATAGTAATGGCGCACCTGTGATAGTAATGACGCACCTATAGTGCGTCATTACTATGCCTAGAAGTGCGCCATTACTATCTGACTTAGTAATGGCGCACCACATAGAAGTGCGCCATTACTAACAATATTTTTTCAAAAAAAAATTTCAGAAAATTTTTTTTTTCAAAATTTTTTCAGATTTTTTTTCATTTTTTCTTAATCTCGGATCACTAGGGCTTAATCTCGGGTCGATATGCTTAATCTCAAGTTAAATCGCACTCCGTGGTCAAACTTCCCGGAAGGTCACCCATCCTCACACTACTCCAGCCCGAGCATGCTTAACTTTGCAGTTCTATCCAACCCCAGCACCAGCTCACTTAACAGGCACTTGTTGATATATCTATCATATCAATATTAAACCTTGTTGATATCTAGGATTTTGTTCATGTTCATGAGTGTGATGAAATTTTGAAAAAATATTTCAAACTTCCCCGTCATATTACGTATCATATTTTGAACATTTTTTCTAAAAAAAAATTCAAAACCAATTTTTTTGTTACTAGTGGTGCACCTAGCAAATGGTGCGCCATTACTAACTTTGAATTTTTTTTCTGTTTTTCCCCTCTAGATCTTAAAAGCCCCGTATCTTTTATTCTGTTAGGTTTTTGGAGATTCTAAAAATCTTCAACGGGGTTCCCTCGGTTGAATTCGGATGTAACTTTTTGAGTAGATGATTTTTCATATAAAAAACTTTTTAATCCGAGTTCGTATGCAAAAGTTATGCCCATTTTATAAGTTCCAGAGAGATTTTGCAAATAAAGTCGAAATCATATTTGTAAATTTTCCCAACAACTAGACCACGTATCACATGGGAAACTTATTTTCTTTTAGTTTTTTGACATTTCCATCATTTTCTTTTATTTTTTTAAACTGAAAAGGCGGTCGGGGGGTGCATTTGAAAGTTAGTAATGGCGCACCTTCACGAAGTGCGCCATTACCATGTGTACGACTTGGTCAAACTTAGTAATGGCGCACTTTGTATAGGTGCGCCATTACTAAGTTTGACATAGTAATGGCGCACCTATGCAGAGTGCGCCATTACTAAGTTTGACCAAGGTTTGACCAAGTCATACACATAGTAATGGCGCACTTTGTACATAGTAAGGGCGCACCTATACAAAGTGCGCCATTACTATGTGTATGACTGGGTCAAACCTTGGTCAAACTTAGTAATGGCGCACTTTTCATCTGGTGCGCCATTACTATTTTGGTTACTAATGGCGCACCTACACATGGTGTGCCACTGCTATATAGCAGTGGCGCACCACACGTATAGTACGCCATTAATGTCCATATTAGCTATAGCCGTTTTTCTAGTAGTGGAGGACAAGTTGAAGAGGCCGCTCTTAAGTCCTGGAAGCTGACCCGCGAGCGGAGTGATCGCAAGGACGGCGAGAGCAAGTACTACGGCAAGACCGAGGAGCACCTGGAGTCTTACACTCAGCAGTTTGAGAAGTTGCATCCGGATGTTCCTGTTCCTGAGGTCGCCCAGTCTCAGATCGATGACACGGCAGTGGTGGCCATCCAGGAGAAGCCCCATGGCCGGTATTCATGTTTCGATGGCTTGATCACTCTGTCGGTCTCGTACACACGACTTTGGGCTACCAACCCGAGCTCGTTAGAGAGTACGGGGTGTTCGCAACCTCCCTTAGCCCGCGAGCGTGCTGTAAGTACTTCCCCTTATCTTCTTTGTCACTAACTTTCTCAGTTTATTTTTAGCACTGCCCACTTAGAAACAACCTCAATTTTGTAGGCATATTAGGCCTTTCTCGAGCATAAGCATATTGAGGTGCGGGAGTACTTGCAACGAGTGAAGGCAAACGATGATTACAACCGTCAAGCGATGGCGGTTAGTTTTGCCCTCTTAAAACCAAGCTAAAATTTGCACTTTCATTCCTTCTGACCTTCTAGTTTGCTTGTTTAACTAACATCCAGGCTATGTTGGTGTCTTGAACTAACCGCACGGAGCCACCACAAGTTGGACCCCCACCACCACCTGCGGGAGAAGCCCCACACATTCACACGTTCGAGGAATGGGTGGCACTAGGCTTTGATAGTCCGGTTAGTACATTTGCTTAACTAGTGACAAACTATTTCTCGTTCATTCAACACTATCATATCATATTTACCGTTAGAATCTTCTCTCAAACATGTAGGGGACCGGTGGCTCGACTCCTTCTACGTCGACCCCAGTCACTCCGATCTGGCAGTGATCCTGGTCTTGGCGGTGGTGGTTTTGGCGGAGGTGGTCTTGGTGGTGGTGGTTTTGGCGGCAGTGGTCTTGCTTGATGTCGTGCCATACCTTTCATGTTCTTACTTTGAAATGATGTTTCATATCTTGCACTACTTATGTTCATGAACTTTCGCCGGTGATGATCTTTAGATGATGAACTTGAGTATGTTTAAATGATGATGATGAACTTGAGTATGTTTAGATGATGAACTATCATATTTCTGCATAATCCCATATTTTCTGCTTTGAAATGCTGTCAAAATGAATTGAAAAAGAGAAATCAGGGAAAATAAAAAAATAAAAAAATAAAATCTATGCCGACGGCTGAAAATAAAAAAATAAAAAAAATCTATGCTAGGCAAAGCCGTCGGCATAGATGCGCCTAGGGCTCCCAGGGCCTGACACGTGGCAGAGCTATGCCTATGGCAAAGCCGTAGGCATAGATTTCCATCTATGCCGACGACTTTGCCGTAGGCATAGCCCTTCCGTCAGGAGACACCAGAGGACGCCACGTGGCAAGGCTATGCCTACGGTTTTGCCGTAGGCACCTATGCCGACGGCCAAGCCGTCGGCATACCTCTGCCCCGTGGCTCCTCGTGATTCATTTTGACGGCGCCGTCCGTTGTCGTCAGGCGAAAAACACTGCTGATGGCTAAACTATGTCAACGGCCGAACGGTAGCCGGCAGCCGTCGGCATAGGCCCCTATGCCGACGGCAAAACTATGCCGACGGTCTGACAAGACTACGCTGACGTGATCTATGCCGACGGCTGCCGTAGGCATAGATCTATGCCGACGGCCCTGGGCCGTCAGCATAGGCCGCGAGTCTGGTAGTGAAAAGACCTTTCCGTAAAAAAAGAACTTAAAGTCATTGAAATGCAAAGGGACTTGGGACATCATCGTTTTCAATCCTCATTTTTGTGTTACTGAGAGCATCTCCAACAGGCACCGAACGCGCGGCGCGCTGAATTCTGGGTTACGACGTGCCCTTCACCAGGTTTGGCGCGGCGCGCAGTGCTGGCTTCAGCGACCGCGCTAAAATGCAGCGCGCACATAGCTTCAGCAGGTACACTAAAATGTAGCGCGCGCTCATGCTTAAACATTTTTTAATTAACTTTGCATAGATAAAACGATACATAGTTCTTTTTTTTGAAACTACGATACATAGTTCTAGCATAGATAAAAAACTATAGATAGTTAATCATAGCATAGATAAAAAAAGATATAAAGATATTTTACATAGTTTCAAAACATAGATTGATAGAACTACGGTGCAACTAGATAGAAAAAACTACGGTTCAACGAGACAAACTACGGTGACTCCCAGCCGTCATCATCATCACCATCATCATCCTCGGTGGTGTTGTCCGAGGTATCGAGCCACATGTCATCCCAGCGCAGATCGTTGGGGGAGAAGATCGACTGCCCACTGTTCTCGACAATATCGAACTGCGATAAGGCCAATGCCTTGTGCCGACGCCTGTCAGCACGCTCCGCGCGGCGCCTTGCCGTCCTCTTTGCCCAGAACTCGTTCTCGGTGGCGATGTCCTCCGGGTTGCGACGGCGCCACTCCGTCATGGCTCGCTCGTCCTCCTCGACGATGAGGAGGCGGCACTGCTGCCGCACATGGTCCGCACGGTCCTGGTCGGTGATGATACGAGGCGGAGGGACGAGGCGCTGCGCCTGTTCGCGCTTGAAGACGTCCCGGAAGTTCATCTGCGACCGGAGCCTCTCCAAGCGCCACGCCGCCGCGTCGTACGCGCGGGCCGCCTCGTGCGCGGTCCGGAACGAGCCGAGGCCGAGCCGGATGTTGCCGGACCGGATCTCGGCGGAGTACCAGCCCGAGGGGCGCTCGCGGACGCCGCGGTAGCCCGAAGAACCCCGGCTCCGCGGCGGCATGGTGGCGCGGGGGTGGCGGGGAAAGCGACGTGAAAGAGCGGCGAGGTGGCGAGGAGGAGGGTGCGTGGCAGTGTGCTTGAGCGCGTGGCGAGTGCCGGATTTTATAGGCGCGCCAAATCAATCGTGCTAGCTGCCGCTTTCTCCCGCGCATGCGCAAACGCTTCCCGTGCACGGTAATTTTCCGCCACCGCTGGAGCGCGCGAAACCGGGCCGCGCGCGCTAAAAAGCAATTTTACCGTGCGGGCGCGTCTTTTGACGTGCCTGTTGGAGATGCTCTGAAGGGATTAGATTTGATCGAGATCGTATCAATGGAGGAGGTTAATTAATTAGGTTACACACTCAACCAAATCGCCATGAACTCCCCTGACCAGCCGTGGGCTTCCTCACATTGTTCGGTGGGACCTTTTCCTGCATTTAAAAAAAAAATCAGTTGCCTCGCTGGCCGGGCTCTGGGTGGGTTCGGGTCAACCAAGCAAATATGTTAATCTGAAAGTTAGTGCGCCTTTACTCCAAAAGAAGAAGATTAGTGCATCTAACACTATGATTTGCGATGATTAGTTAGAGTAACACTCACAGTGCATTGGTGACCAGGCATGTAATAATGACGTCGCGCCTATAAAAGGAAGGCCACAGTGGCGGAGGTAGATCAAACACTCCACAGTCCAGACTCCAAATTAACCCGTACACACATATGCTTGGTTTCTCTCTTGTTCGCCTCTGTCCTCTGGCGGTTGTAGCTCTTGTGTCTCGGCCCGGAAAGGAGGAGCTAGAGTATCAGTATATACAGAAGAAGGAATCCTCAGGTAATTAATACTAGCAACATATCTATTACTTTTTATTAACTATTTAGTTTAAAATTCGCCTTGTTTTTATGCATGCATATGTAGTGAATACTAGTACTGAAGATATCACTTGAACAAGATACAATCATAGCCACCTGTTGACGCTCAAAAGTGGCACGATCATAAAGAGTAGCTTGAAGCTATGTCAAGATTAATTTAAATCTATTGTGAAAGTCATCATGGGATGGCTCTCTTCGAGAAGATCAAGATGGATATGAAGATGGTCTAAAACGGAGCTCGGATGCAAAAGCTATGATAAGTTCGGAGATGCTCATGTTGACACCAGATTAAAGAATGGCCTGAAACCCAATTAATATGGCCTCAAATGAAAGAAGTTTCAACATTAAAGTTGGGCGTCGGTCGATTTTGATATAAAAACATCTTAATCCAAGGTCGTATGCAAAAGTTACAGCCAGTATAAGACGCTGCTGCATTGGATGGCCGGACACTCCGGGGACAACCATCCGGGTTTTGATTTTCTATGTGGATGGCCAGACACTCCGGGTATGTTCGTCCGGGTTTTGAATTTCGCTGCTGTAGACTTCCGAAAACAGCCGAAAACCCCCTCAAGATGGCCTCATATCAAAAAACGTTCAACATGAAAGTTTTTCGCCTCGTCGAAACGGTCAAGATTTCTTTTGGGCTCGTTTTCATCCGAGGTCGTTTACTCCCCCAAACATGGGCTGCAAGGTGCAGCCAGATTTTACCGAACAGTTTTGGAAAGTTTGGACCAAACAAATCCGAATTGGACTATGGTTTTGGACGTGAATTGAAGCCTTTTCCTTGCACGGGGAGTCCAACCGCCTCTTATATACTTAAGGGGTGACAGCCGATTGAACAACACACAATCAAACAAAACACATCTACTACTTTTTCGTGTTCATCTACTTTTTATCTCTCCCTTGTATCTTTCTTCTCGTTCTTCGCTAGTTCTTCATGTTGGAGGGCTGCGGATCCACGAGGCTCTAGGAGCAAGCGAATCGACCTAGAGCAGCCCATAGCTGCCGCGAGCCCTGACGGGGTCCCTCCCGGGCAAGCGTGGCTTCGGGTCTACAAAAGCGTCCGCCGACTGTCTTGCGTATCGCGCTGCCGGTCGGGTCTCTTTTGACGTGAGCTGCGGTGCATCACCCCCGGCGTCGAGGGTACACGTGACGTGTTGGTGTGCCAACACATTTTTTGGCGACTCCGCTGGGGACCGAAGTTTTGGACAGTCTCCGGCCCATTCTTGCTACGAAGAGATCGTCATCTAGGGTTTGCAATCTATAAAGGTAACATGAATGCCCAATTCACTTATGTAGATGCAAATAATGCATATGTTGTTGCTGGATCGTCTAATGAGCATATTGTATCGGCTAGCCCTAGTTTTATCAATCATGCATCTAATTATGTGCAACAGCCGATTCAAAATAATCTTCATGCTTCAACTTCATATAATTTTAGCAACATGCAACATATGTATCCCAACTCCCATGCATCTGCAACCTCAAAAATCTATATGCCGATGAACAACATGATGAGTTCAGTTAATCATGTTGAGACACCCCACGTAGGAACTTCCAATAGTACGCAACAAAGTGTTTCAAATTTTTATTCATCAGCAAATAACTTGCAGTATGTTAATCCAAACATGCCGGTGGATAGGGGAATTGGCCATGCAACTACTAGTTATTCGGCCAATTATCGTCAAACATTATATGCTACACCTCATGCTACTAATTTTCTGGCACCATATGCAACTGTTGATGTCCATAATTCGGCTCCGCACCTTCATGGCCATGGCCGAATAAGTGAAAATTTTACAGGAGCACAAATGCCTTCACCTACTACCATGGCATATCATGTTCCCCCAACACAATTACAGAATTACGGCAACATCTCATTGCCGAAAGAGTCTAAAAGCATCGGGGGGCAACCATATCCAGACTAGGTAGTTGAGAAAAAGCTTACATTATCTTGAGATTTGTGCAACTTCATTCGAAAGGAACTAATAGAAGGCGGGAAGCCTCATGATTTTGCTGTAGTAAAAGCTAGAGTTTTGCAAATGATGCATTCATCTAGTGTTGTACCATCTAGTGCACCCCCTAAACTATTACAAAGTTTCGGTACCGCATTGCTGGAAAAGTCTCAAAGTATTGGGGGGCAATCTCATGAGGAGTGGATGGAAATTGAGATGAAAAAGTTTAAAGCTCGCCAAGCTGAGATGTGGGCTAAAATTAGACAAGAGCCAGAAGCCTTGCAAATACAAAAAGATAAAAGTATTGATTCAGGTAACAATGAAAATTCGGTTATTGAAAAAGCCGAATCAAATATTATGTGTGCTGAATCTATTGAAGAAAAAGAGGATGCCAAGGCCTTGGTTAGCCAACTGAAAACGGAACAAAGTATCATTCAAATTACACCACCGTCATGCTCTCGCAACATATTGAAAGAGGTATGTCTAGCAAGTGATTTACCTATTTTCAGATTTGGTCGCAACTTTATTGTTGATGCATGTATTAGAAAAAGAAATCTTATAAGTAATTTTGAAAGACCAATGATGAAGGGAAATTTACTTGTTAGCAATAAAATTGTTACTAAGCATATTGGTCAATACATTGTACCATTCAAAGAGACCGATGGTGACTTATTATTGCAACCCAAGCTTTTCCCATTGCTTTATTTAAAGTTCATATATAATTGGGTAGCTTTGCTTGCTTCATACTTGGCATATGCATGGTCTCAATTGAGACATGTATGTTCTAACTATTTTGATTTTAGAAATTTAAAGTCAAGGTTATACTCTGTTGAGAAAACCGATGATAGTATAATTTGTTTTTCAAAGACATTGGTAAAAGAATGAAAAATAAAATTCATAGCCGAATGGGATGATACAAAATTTGAACCATTCGTTTGCTTAACTACAAAGCCGTTCTCACAGCAAGATTGGCTAGAAAATAAAAAAATTACGTTCAATTCAAACATGTGTGATCAAATCTTTGATTTGTTGTTGACAAATAATTATATTTGAATTATTGATCACCATGTCGAGCCATCAATCCAAGGACGAATGTATTGTAGGTTGCATCATTCGTTTAAACATAATTTTGAGGATTGCAACATGTTTCATCAAATAGTCAAATTGGCCATTGAGAAAGGACGATTGAGATTTGTTGAAACACCAAGGGATGACTAGTCTATTCAGATTGGTCCTAATGGAAAAAAGATTTTGAATCAGCTGCTTCAAGACGATTCCTTTAAAGATGAGAAGGTAAAAACTACAGGTGATGGGATCAAGCTTTCAAGTGAAGAAGTTGTTCAAGATCACAATAAAAATATTCTTGAAGGCATGAGTTCTATCGAAGCTACAATGGAGACGCCAAGGACTGGGGGGGGGGGGACAACAAGCAAATCCAATGATTGATGAAAGCAAACCAAAAGAACGACAAAGGCCGAAATAAGCGCAAGTGTAAGAGATCAAAAATCACCTTCGCTGAACTATTGGATAAATATCAAAAGAAGAGTGAAGAGAAGAATGCTTATTGGCCAAATCATGCAAAGAAACCAAGATCACCCCCAAGGCACAAATATGAGGATCGGTATTGGCAAAGTGAGAATTTTAATGCAACATATTCATTTCCTTATTTTGGGCCGCCAATGCCAATGCCGTGGATGCCTCCCTATGCTCATATAGATCCATATTCATCATGGGACAAGTATGATACAAGGGCACATTCTCCATCTTATTTTAGACCATCTCACCAATACTATGCAGCTCCAAGAAGATCAACATTTGAACAATCACGCGTCAAAGACCGTTTCAGTCATAAGGAATCAGTCCAGAGCTCAAGGAAGAAGAAAGAGGTCGTAAAGCAAGTTTACCGCGTGAAAAGAGATGGTCGTAAGTGTGCTACTTCATATTTGATCTCAAATAACAAAGGTCAATTAAAGTGTTGACATTGGCTACAAAGGCAAAGAAGTGAAGCAATCAATTGATAAAAATCAGAGTGCTAAATCGAGAAAAGAAGTTGAGGGTGCACAAGGCCCAAAAAGAGTTGCCGTTGGTTGAAACAAAATCACAGTCGAGGTGCTCATTCGGCTTATCGTATTGGCAAAAGAAGGAGTTAGAAAAGCTTAGTGCACAAGAACTTGAAGAAAGGAACATGGCATGGGTTCCCAAAAGAAGTACTCAAAATAATAATTATGTGCAAGCTTCCATTACAAGAAGTGCGACAAAGGTGAAGAAGGAAAAGAGTGAAAGCTATGAGGGACCAAGCCGAAGGTTTCAACATCTTCGGTCTACACATTATCCATATTCTTCAACTATGCCATCAACGCCTATACCATGGAATTCGTCATCAGGTATGATTGGTAACCCTCAATGGGCTTATTTTAATCCATGGATGCAATATGATTTCTTACATCATGAAAGGGTATTGTCAAATCACTATACATTTGATTAGCTACAAGTTCGTTGCTGATCCAAAGGGCCGAAATACTTGATTTGTCATTTCATTTGTTTATTTCGGCTATATGTGCTTTGAATGAAGTTTAAATGGTAATGGCCAATATTTATCTATCGTCCTAAGAGTATGTCAATGCATGGACAGTGTAGTATTTTAACATCGTTCTTAGTTCGATTGGAGAGCAAGACAAGGTACGTGCTCATGGAAATGTATATTTAAATGAAGTTGAGACATCATGACCGATGTCATTAAATACATGCTGCATAGACCAATTCATAGTTGCAGAATTGTCTAGTGGGCTTATACTTTGTTTGGATATGATTTGGCTTATTCATCTTTGAGATCTATAAGAGGCCAAATTATAGCTGATTTTATTACTGAACATCAGATTAATGACATGCATAATATTGATATTAGCCTTGTCTTTCTAGTAGTATGGAGATTATGTTTTGATGGTTCAATTCATAGCAATGGCCAAAGTGTTGGTGTTATTTATATATCTCCTGATGGTACTATTTTTGAAGCCTCATGCCGCTTAGAATATTTTTATGCACGATTAATCAAAGCCGAATAAGCATCGTTATTCGGATTGAATCTTTTACTTGCTATAGGTGTTATACATATTGAGGCTTTCGGTGATTCGTTATGGGTAGTGCAACAAATATCCAAGGGTTATCAACATTTTGACGAATCACTTATAGTTTATCTTTTGGCATGTCTAGATGCAAGATTTACCTTGGGTTGCTTTAAAATTGTTCATATATCTAGACATGACAATTCAAAAGAGTTGGCACAGCAAGAATCCGGCTACTATGTTAACCATGGTGTATTGCATTTCTATCAATAGCCGATGCTAGGTCTTGTCAACATAGGTAAGGCCGAACCGAAGCCCACCGCTTCGGCCACTAATGAAACTTTTATGCAGGCGAAGTAAGGATTGGAGGAAGTTCATTCTTGATTATCTGCAAAATCCTAGTGAAAGGGTGAAAAATATGGTTCGGAGGATGGTTTCGATCTATGGAACCTTATCACCGGATTGTTATAGTGGCTGAGAGGTTTTCACCCAAGTTTGCATCAAGAGGTTCAAACAAGCAATGGCCAATATATACTTATCGTCCTAAGAACATGCAAAATGGTCGATGGAGTGTTGCCATCGTCCTTAGAACAAACATGGTACAAGTTATTTTTCGGCACGCTAGCTTTGCCGAAAAACATGGGGGCATGTGTTGACGCTCAAAAGTGGCACGATCATAAAGAGTAGATTGAAGCTATGTCAAGATTAATTCAAACCTATTGTTGAAAATCACCATGGGATGGCTCTCTCAAGATGGATATGAAGATGGTCAAAAACGGAGCTCGGATGCAAAAGCTATGACAAGTTCAGAGATGCTCATGTTGACACCAGATTAAAGAATGGCTTGAAACCAAATTAATGTGGCCTCAAATGGAAAAAGTTTCAACATGAAAGTTGGGCGTCTCGTCCAAACAGTCAATTTTGAAATAAAAAACATCTTAATACAAGGTCGTAGGCAAAAGTTACAGCCAGTACAAGACACTGCTGCACTGGATGGCCGGACACTCCAGGGACAACCATCCGGGTTTTGATTTTATCTGTGGATGGCCGGACACTCGGGGTATGTTCGTCCTGGTTTTGAATTTCGCTGCTGCAGACTTCGGAAAACAGCTGAAAACCCCCTCGAGATGGCCATATATCAAAAAAACGTTCAACATGAAAGTTGTTCGGCTCGTCGAAACGGTCAAGATTTATTTTGGGCTCGTTTCCATCCGAGGTCGTTTACTCCCCCAAACATGGCCCGCAAGGTGCCGCCACATTTTACCGAACAGTTTTGAAAAGTTTGGACCAAACAAATCCGAATTGGACTACGGTTTTGGACATGAATTCAAGCCTTTTCCTTGCACGGGAAGTCCAGCCGCCTCTTATATACTTAAGGGGTGACGGCCGATTGAACAACACACAATCGAACAAAACACATCTACTACTTTTTCGTGTTCATCTACTTTTTATCTCTCCCTTGTATCTTTCTTCTCGTTCTTCGCTAGTTCTTCATGCTGGAGGGCTGCGGATCCACGAGGCTCTAGGGGCGAGCGAATCAATCTGGAGCAGCCCATAGCCGCCGCGAGCCCTGACGGGGTCCCTCCTGGGCAAGCAGGGCTTCGGGTCTACAAAAGCGCCCGCCGACTGTCTTGCATATCGCGCTGTTGGTCGGGTCTCCTTCGACGTGAGCTGCGGTGCATCACCCCCGGCGTCGAGGGTACACGTGACGTGTTCGTGTGCCAACACCACCCGGCCATGAAAGCTGCCAGGTTACTTCTGTGGGTGTTGGCAGCTTGCAGTGCACATGTCGTCATCTGCAAAACCTCCATCTCGTATGGAAATGAGACGGATCGGTTATTGATGCTTGCATTCAAGGATACAATCAGTCTCGATCGACAACAAAACTTCATGTCCTGGAACGATAGCACTCACTTCTGCAATTGGGAAGGTGTCCTATGCAGGGTCAAGGCTCCACGTCGTGTCACTTGTCTAAACCTTACAAGTCGAGGTTTGGTAGGGCACATCTCTCCTTCACTTGGAAACCTAACATTCATGCGGTCTCTGGTCCTCACAGAGAACACACTCGCTGGGGAGATCCCACCCTCGCTTGGTCACCTACCTCGCCTCCAAACACTCCTCTTGAATAGTAACATGCTACAAGGATGGGTGCCGAGTTTCACTAACTGCTCAAATCTCAAGGTGTTGGATGTTTCAAATAACTATATAGTAGCCATCTCCATGCCAACTTGCCTCTTCACTTGCAAGTGTTGCACGTTTGGTCTAATAACCTTACTGGCACCATCCAAGGTACTCTTGCCAATATCACAACATTAACCCACATTAACTGCCAAAATAATCACATCAAGGGAAATATCCCAAGTGAGTTTGCATATTTGTCCAGCTTGCAGCACATGTTTGCGAGTGCTAATCAGCTATCAGGAAGATTTCCACAAGCCATCTTGAATCTTTCTACTCTTGCCATCCTCGAACTTGCTGCCGACAGTCTAAGTCGAGAGGTTCCACCAAATCTCTTTACCTCTCTTCCAAATCTTCAGACACTTTTCCTAGGTGGCAACTTATTTTTAGGGCACCTTCCTAGTTCATTCACGAATGTTCCAATCTACAAGCTCTCGATTTGTCAAGGAACAACTTCACCGGATTGATGCCCATCACGATTGGCAAACTTACCAAACTCTTGAGTCTGAATCTTGAATATAATCAAATCCAAGCACACAACAGAGAAGACTGGGAGTTTTTGAATAGCTTAGGCAACTGCACGGAGCTACAAATGTTTTCCGTGGGTTATAATCATCTATCAGGACATGTACCGAGTTCATTAGGTAACCTTTCAAGTCAACTCCAGGAATTATACTTGACAAACAATCAACTATCAGGAGATTTTCCATCTGGCATAGCAAACCTTCACAACCTAATTTTTGTAGCATTGGGACGAAATAACTTTACAGGTGTGGTTCCTATGTGGATTGGAACTCTCAAAGTTGTACAGGTAATAGGCTTGTTCAGAAACTTCTTTGCGGGGGCCCTCCCATCATCTTTGTCAAACTTGACTCAATTGGGAGCTCTCTACCTACGCTCGAACCAGTTCACTGGTCACATACAATCAAGCTTTGGAAACTTTCCGATGCTTCAAATATTGGACATTTCTTGGAACGAACTCCATGGCAAGGTTCCAACCGAGATCTTTAGAATCCCAACACTAATTGGAATTGATTTGTCATTCAATAGCCTTGATGGACAACTTCCTACCGGCATTGGAAATGCCAAACTGCTGGAATTTTTGTCTATTTGGGCCTAGCCCAATAGTAGTTTCAGAAATTCCTAATGAATCCTAGAGGCCCACGCAGCCCATTCATGCAAGGCAAGAGGTGGAACTAAAGTTTAGTCCCATATTGCTAGTTTAGAGGGAGTTGGACTGGAAAGTCCTTTCTCAGCCCGAGCTCAAATGAGCTCGGGTGAACAGTAAAATCGAAAAATATTTTAAAAACGTTCAAAAAATTCTGAAATTTTTTCGTGGTAAACTTTGACAAATATTCTAACTGCTTGCAAAATTTCATCTTCAGATCACATTCGTACAAGGCGTGGCAAAAAAAAATCAGTACTCCAAAATGCTTTGAAAGTAGTATTTTCAGAGCATCGATTTTGTTTTTTTTGTCACGCCTTCCACGAATGTGATCTGAAGATGAAATTTTGCAAGCAGTTAGAACATTTGTCAAAGTTTACCATAAAAAAATTTCAGAATTTTTTGAACATTTTTATAATGTTTTTTGATTTTACTGTTCACCCAAGCTCATTTGAGCTCGGGTGTAGATACTCCACGTCCGAGTTGGACCTCTTTATAAGGTAGGTTCTTTCCCCATTTGTATGAGCATGAGAACAAGAGGGACATCCACGTGCGCTCCTCCTCCGCCACCTGCCTCGCCACGCCACGCCACGCCATGCCTCGTCATGACGCTCCGCGCCGCGGGTTGCAGGAATGAGCCGAGGCGATGTCTAAATCGTTTTGCCTCCCTCGTTCCCTTCAGCTCCCGGTGCAGCCTTTCACCTCCTTCTCTTGCGCCTATAAAAGGGAGGTTGATCCTCTCAGAGAGATGCACCAGAACTCATTCTTCCTCTCGCCATCGATTCCTGAATACTGCGCTGCTGCTACGATCTTTCTCATCCCGGCTTGCGGCATGCATCGCAGGTCGGGACAGTAGGCCTCCGAAACCGCACCTCTTTGAGTCCTGTACGGGAGAAGGGTGATAAGGTTTTTGGGGAGCACTTTGCACGACTACTGACTTCTTCGTCACGGACGCCCCGGACTACGACAACTACTTTCCTGTCGACGACTACTTCCCCAACGTCGACAAACTCTTCGACGACATGGAGGACACCGATCCCAAGTCCAGTGCTACTGTTGCTGCTGCTGTCCCGTACGTGTTCTGGTTTTTCCTGTTAGAGGTTCTGCCACAGTTCCTTGTTCTAGTCTTTGCCCTAGACTTGATAGGTTCTAATTCATATATGCAACTTGGTCTACTGTCTGATCTAGAGATGTTCGGTTCTAGTTTATATTTAAAGATGTTATTTACCTTCTCCTCTGTTAGATCGCATGACTTGCTTTATCTCTGCTATTTTAGTCATGCATTATCTAGTATTTCCATTAATAAAATCATATGGTAAATTGCTCATATTTCCAACAATCTAAAAACATTATTATAGGCAATTTACCCCAAGTGGTTTTGCTGCTTCCATGAGACCTCCTATGTTTGAGGGTATCCACTATAAGAGGTGGCGTGTGAGAGCAGTCTTATGGTTTCAAACCATGAGTTGCTATGACACCACTCTTGGCAAACCTGAAGGAGAGCAAGATGCTCAACAGGCACAAGCTTTTCAGAAAATGGATACCTTTTTTAAGGCTGCTCTCTTGAGTGTTCTTCGTGAGAACATAGTTGATGCTTATGCATCAATTGATAATGGAAAAGATATGTGGGACGCACTCGAGGCCAGGTTTGGGGTCTCGGATGCTGGCACTGAGCTGTACATCATGGAGCAATTCTATGACTACAGGATGACTGAAGAGCGCTCGTGGTTGAGCAAGCTCATGAGATACAGTTACTTGCTAGAGAACTTGAGCACTTCAATTGTATCCTACCAGACAAGTTTATTGCCGGAGGTATTATCACTAAGCTTCCTTCCACGTGGAGGAACTTTGCTACCTTACTGAAACATAAGAGGAAGGAGTTTTCCCTTCTGGATCTCATTGGCACTCTTGATGTAGAAGAAAAGGCGAGAGCAAAGGACAACCATTCTCGAGGTATTGAGGGAGGTTCTAGTGCCAATCTGGTATAGAAGAAGAACTTCCAGCCCCACAAGTTCAAGAACAAGGGCAAGTTTCATGGTAAAGCAAAGTTTGATGGGAAGAACAAGGCTGTGCAGCACACAAACTTCAAGAAGAAGAATGACAAGAAGAAAGGTGTTTGTCATATGTGTGGGGATCCTGATCATTGGGCTCCTAGTTGCCCTAATCACTATGACAAGTGTCATCCTGGGAAAGGCGGCAAGACCGCTAATGTTGTCATTGGAGACACTGACATGAAGGATGTTGGGTATGGTATATTTCCCACTATTCTTTCAGTATGTCATTCTCCTGATTGGTTGATTGACACGGGTGCTAATGTGCATGTATGCCGGTGATATTTCCATGTTTTCGTCTTATCAGACTGCAGGGACTTCAACCGTGATGATGGGCAACGGTTCAAGTGCTTCTGTTCGTGGTGTTGGCACGGTCGATCTGAAGTTTACTTCTGGGAAGACCGTGCGGCTGAAGAACGTGCATTATGCCCCCTTCGTCAATAAATATCTTGTTAGCGGATCTCTTCTGTGTAGAGATGGCTACAAGCTTGTCTTTGAGTCGAATAAATTTGTAATATCCAAGTATGGAACCTTTGTTGGTAAAGGCTATGAGTCCGGAGGCCTGTTTCGTTTATCCTTATCAGATGTTTGCAATAAAGTTGTTAATCATGTTTGCAACAATAGTGAATCAAATGTGTGGCATTCACGTCTCTATCATGTTAACTTTGGTTGCATGTCGCGACTAGCGAAGTTAAACTTAATCCCTAGTTTCACCACTGTCAAGGGGTCTAAGTGTCAAGTGTGTGCGCAAGCTAAGCAACCTTGTAAGTCTCATGTGACTGCGAAAACGAGAAATCTTGCACCATTAGAGCTCATACATTCAGATCTATGTGAAATGAATGGTGTTTTGACAAAAGGTGGAAAGAAGTATTTTATGACGTTAATTGATGACTCCACTAGATACTGTCATGTGTATCTTCTGAAATCTAAGGATGGGGCTTTGAACTATTTCAAGATCTATAAAGCTGAAGCAGAAAACCAACTTGATTGAAAGATCAAGAGGCTTAGGTCCGATCGTGGTGGAGAGTATTTCTCAAATGAATTTGATTCCTTTTGTGCGGAACATGGTATAATCCATGAGAGGATGCCTCCCTATTCACCTCAGTCAAATGGGGTGGCCGAAAGAAACAACCATACTCTAACTGATTTGGTTAATGCCATGTTAGACACATCGGGTCTCTCCAAGGCATGGTGGGGGGAGGCGATATTGACAGCATGTCACGTCCTAAACCGAGTTCCCACAAATAACAAAGAGATAACTCCATTCGAGGAATTGGAGAAGAAAAGGTTAAAACTCTCTTATCTACGAACCTGGGGTTGTTTTTTTACCTGAACCTGGGGTTGTTTGGCGAAAGTCAATGTGCCAATTCCAAAGAAGCGGAAGCTGGGACCAAAAACTATGGATTGTGTTTTCCTGGGATATGCTGTTCATAGCATTGGTTATAGATTCTTGGTTGTAAAATCTGAGGTACCTGACATGCATGTCGGTACAATCATGGAGTCGAATGATGCGACTTTCATTGAAGATATCTTTCCCATGAAGGATATGGCTACCTCATCTAATCAGGAGATGCCTAGTTCATCGAATCAGGAACCAGTTACAATTACCGAACCTGCCATTTTGATGGAACACTTTGAAAGTCCTGTGGAGGAGAACAATGAAGTTCCTACTAGGAGCAAGAGACAGAGGACTACGAAGTCCTTTGGTGATGATTTTCTTGTGTATCTCATAGATGACACTCCCAGTTCTATTTGAGAGGCCTATACATCTGAAGATGCTGACTACTGGAAGGAAGCAGTTCGTAGCGAGATGGATTCCATCTTGGCGAATGAAACTTGGGAGATAACTGATCGTCCTTATGGGTGCAAACCTATATGATGCAAATGGGTATTCAAGAAGAAGCTTAGGCTTGATGATACTATTGAAAAGTACAAGGCTCGGCTCGTGGCTAAAGGTTATACCCAAAAGGAAGGTGAAGACTTCTTTGATACTTACTCACCTGTGGCTCGATTGACCACTATTCGAGTTCTACTTTCACTAGCTGCCTCACATGGTCTTCTCGTTCATCAAATGGATATTAAGACTGCTTTCCTAAATGGAGAGTTGGACGAGGAAATTTATATGGAACAACCAGGTGGGTTCGTAATAGATGGTCAGGAAGGAAAAGTGTGCAAGTTGTTGAAGTCTCTGTACGGACTTAAGCAAGCACCCAAGCAGTGGCATGAGAAGTTTGAAAGAACTTTAACACCTGCAGGCTTTGTTGTAAAAGCAGCTGATAAATGTGTGTACTATCGCCATGGTGGGGGCGAGGGAGCTATCCTTTGCTTGTATGTTGATGACATACTGATCTTCGGAACAAATTTTGATGGTTATTAAGGAGGTCAAGGATTTCCTATCTCGTTGCTTTGAGATGAAGGATTTAGGAGTGGCTGATGTCATTCTGAACATCAAGTTGTTGATGGACGATGATGGTGGGATTACATTGCTTCAATCTCACTATGTGAAAAAGATCTTGAGTCGCTTTGGCTACAGTGACTGCAAGCCCTCTCCAACACCATATGATGCTAGTGTGTTGCTTCGAAAGAATCGAAGAATTGCTAGAGACCAATTGAAATATTCTCAGATTATTGGCTCACTCATGTACTTAGCCAGTGCTACAAGACCTGACATCTCTTTTGCTATTAGCAAACTGAGTCGGTTTGTCTCAGAACCAGGAGATGTGCATTGGAAAGCTCTAGAGAGAGTTTTGCATTATTTGAAAGGCACTGCGAATTATGGAATTCACTACACTGGGCACCCAAAGGTGCTTGAAGGGTATAGTGACTCAAACTGGATCTCAGATGCTGATGAGATAAAGGCCACGAGCGGATATGTATTCACTCATGGAGGTGGCGTTGTTTCTTGGAAGTCCTACAAGTAGACCATCTTAACGAGGTCAACGATGGAAGCAGAACTCACAACACTAGATACAGCTACGGTTGAAGCAGATTGGCTTCGTCGGCTCTTGAATGACTTGCCGGTCATTGAGAAACCTGTACCGGGTATCCTTATGAACTGCGTCAATCAAACTGTGATCACAAAAGTGAACATCTCAAGGGATAACTTGAAGTCATCAAGACACGTTCAGAGAAAGTTAAAGTCTGTCAGAAAAATGAGAAACTCCGGAGTTATTGCAATGGATTATATCCAAACGTCAAAAAATCTGGCAGATCCTTTTACTAAGGGTCTATCACGTAATGTGATAGATAACACATCGAGGGAGATGGGTATGAGACCCACAATATGAGTTGTTCATAGTGGTAACCTATTCTTTGTGATCGGAGATCCCGTGAATTAGATGTGGAAGACAAGCTGTTGGTCAACTGGGAGAAGAGTACCCTTACTGTTAAAAATACCACTCCATGAAGATGCCATACTCTCCTTATCTGCATGTCAGGTTGATGTATATCTTAATGTGTTCTAAGTGGTTTTTTGAAGCAGAGATGTTGTCCTGCAGAACATCTTTTGAAGAACGCACCTATATGAGTCCGATTGTCAAACGTCGCAATCTATGAGAGTAGGGTTCTCTCTAGTAAACTCATGAAAGGTCTCGGAGTGTGACACATAAGCTCCACCCGCGGTGAAGACCCACGGTAGCCACGTATCAGTCAAGGCTTTGTGTGAAGCTAGATTCACGTAAAACTTGCGATTCAAACCCGATCCACTGCTCAAGTTGCTTACTAGTGTAGCATAGAGTTCTAGGTGGAAGTTCAACTTAACAGTCTCCACTGCAGTACCGGTATATAAAACAGTGTTTTGGAACCAAAGGCAAATTTTGTGTGCCTCTGGGATCTGGTGTGGGATTGCTGGAATTTTTGTCTATATGGGCCTAGCCCAATAGCAATTTCAGAAATTCCTAATAAATCCTAGAGGCCCACGCAGCCCATTCATGCAAGGCAAGAGGTGGAACTAAAGTTTAGTCCCACATTGCTAGTTTAGAGGGAGTTGGACCTCTTTATAAGGGAGGTTCTTTCCCCACTTGTATGAGCATGAGAACAAGAGGGACATCCACGCACGCTCCTCCTCCTCCTCCGCCGGCCTCGCCATGCCATGCCTCGTCACGACGCGCTATGGGTTGCGGGAATGAGCCGAGCCGATGTCTAAATTTTTGCCACGCACTACGGGTATACGAAAGGTCACTTGGGAGCTGGAAAGTTTTGCTGTAGTGGATATTGAATACAAACACTGCACCCTTCGGCTGCTGCATGTTCGTTTTGTCTCCCTCATTCCCTTCAGCTCCCGGCGTAGCCTCTCGCCTCCTCCTCTTGCGCCTATAAAAGGGCGGTCGCTCCTCTCAGAGAGATGCACCAGAACTCATTCTTCCTCTCGCCATCGGTTCCTGAACACTGCACCGCTGCTACGATCTCCTCATCTCGGCTTGCGGCGTGCACCGCAGGTCGGGACAGTAGGCCTCTGAAACCGCACCTCTTTGAGTCCTGTACGGGAGAAGGATGATACGGTTTTTGGGGAGTGCTCTGTGCGACTACTGACTTCTTCGTCACAGACGCCCCGGACTCCGACGACTACTTTCCCCACGATGAGTACTTCCCCGACGTCGACAACCTCCTCGACGACATGGAGGACACCGATCCCAAGTGCAGTGCTACTGTTGCTGCTGCTGTCCCGTATGTGTTCTAGTTTTTCCTGTTAGAGGTTCTGCCACAGTTCCTTGTTCTAGTCTTTGCCCCAGACTTGATAGGTTCTAATTCTATATGCAACTTGGTCTACTGTCTGATCTAGAGATGTTCGGTTCTAGCTTATATTTGAAGATGTTATTTACCTTCTCTCTGTCAGATCGGATTACTTGCTTTACCTCTGCTATTTTAGTCATGCTTTATCTAGTATTTCCGTTAATAAAATGATATGGTAAATTGCTCATATTTCCAACACAAACAACTCGTGAGATTGAGAGTTTCATCAAATAAACTATCGGGAGATATTCCAAACACTTGGGGTGATTGCAAAAGCTTACAAGCCATGATTTAGATTCAAATATTTTCAGCAGAGGCATTCCCACATCGTTAGCCAAGATAAGCAGCCTCAAAATTTTGAATTTGTCTACCAATAACTTAACTGGGTCAATACCAGCATCTCTTGGCTGCCTGGAACTTCTTGAAGACCTAGATTTTTCATTCAACCATCTTAATGGAGAGGTTCCAACAAAAGGGATCTTCAGGAAAGCAACTACCTTGAGGATTAACGGAAATCAATGGCTTTGTGGCGGGGTAAAAGAGTTACACATACTAGCTTGTTCTGTTGTGCCTTCAAATTCAACTAGGCACAAGGAATCTTTAGTGCTCAAAGTGGTCATCCCAATAGCATGTGTTGTGTCACTTTCTATAGTCATATTTGCCTATTTTCTATGGATAAGAAAACACAAGAGCAAATCTATATCACTGCCATCATTTGCTACAAAATTCCCAAAGGTTTCTTTCAATAACCTAACCAGAGCAACAGAGGGGTTCTCGACATCTAATTTGATTGGTAGAGGAAGATACGGTTTCGTGTACCAAGGAAAACTAGTTGAAGACCAAAATCAGGTTGCCATAAAAGTTTTCAACCTAGAGATAATTAAGAGGAGCACACAAGAGCTTCATCGCAGAATGTAATGCATTGAGAAATGTGCGGCATCTCAATCTGGTCCCTATTCTAACTGCATGCTCAAGCATTGATTCTAAGGGCAATGATTTCAAGGCCCTGGTGTATGAGCTCATGCCACGAGGAGACTTACATAAGGCTGGTCACAATGGGCAAGAACTTAGGAGTAACATCACACACTCCAATACAAGTTTGCTTATGTGGCACATATTTAATGAAGAGAGAGGTGCTTGTGGTAACTAGCTAAGTTACCGGAATATCACACACTCCAAGAAACAATGAGTCTATATCCTAATAAATACATCGCTGCATGACACTACATACATGTTCCTACCCACTATGGAGGTAGTAACATAGTCTAGGAAACTGTGTAGGTTACTAGCTTATGTTCCTGCCCATTGTGACCAGCCTAAACTACTATACTCAACTCAAGACTATGAATGCTCTTCAGATTTGAACCTCATTATGATGGCTCAAAGGATAACCATTGTGGTAGGCGTGGCGGATGCACTGGAGTATCTACACCATAATAACCAAGAAACAGTGATTCATTGTGATTTGAAGCCTAGCAACATTCTTTTAGATGACAATATGATAGCTCAGTTGGAGACTTTGGCCTGGCAAGATTCAAAGTTGGTTCCACAATGTTATCTCTTGGTAAATCCAACTCTTTTTCTGTTGCAGTAATGGGACGATTGGATACGCCGCTCCAGGTAACGGTCTTTTTTAGTCTCAAGTCCATACCATTTTTCCCACATCCATGTTAAGCACAGCGAAAGCGAAATAACTCCACTCTTTTCATTCTTTAGAATATGCTGGGGGCGGTCAAGTTTCAACTGCCGCGGATGTTTACAGCTTTGGTGTTGTTCTCCTCGAGATACTCATTCAAAGAAGGCCGACTGATGACATATTTAATGATGGACTCAACATAGTGAAGTTTATAGAGGCCAGCTTCCCTGGTAGGGTGTTGGAGATTCTTGACCCCCAACTGCTACAAGAGTTGGAGGAAACTCCAATGGCCTTGAAGGAAAAATGTTCAGAATGTCTTTTATCTATGCTAAACGTTGGCCTTTCTTGCACCAAGCCATCTCCTAGTGATCGTATCAACATGCAGGAGGTGGCTGCCAAGCTACATAGAATCAAGGATGCTTATCTAAATTCTGTTGCTTCGGTAGCAATAGCTAACTGAATAGACAAGTTGTTGTATAATTGGATTTTATCTTAATGGTGTGTATGAAAGAAGTATTTTTTAGGGTATGTAAGAACGGAAATCCCTTTTGGAGCTCGGGCTCCAGTGAGGCCTCCGGATTCAAATTTCAAATTTCATTGAAATTCGTATTTTTACACCTCAAAAAATTCTGAAAAAAATCACAGATATATATGAAGGCATAATACACATGTGTGTAAATTTTCAGTTCGAAATACATTGAAATGAGGGCTGTGCAAAAAAGACAAATCTGGGGCTGTTTAACACATGATACTATTCATCCTCCTAGGCCATGGATTTCTCTTTTTTGTACAGGTCGCAATTCAAGGTATTTCATCATGAATTTTTACACACATGTGAGTTACATCCTTACATACACGCATATTTTTTTCAGAATTTTTTGAACCATAAAAGTTTGAATTTGAATTTTTCAAAAATAAAGGCCTCCATGGAGCTCGGCCTCCAAAACGCCTTTCTCATGTAAGAAGTATTAACTACCTGAACAAGTGAGTTTTTGTATAGTTGGTATTTGTCACACGTAACGTGTATGTAAGGTGCCCATATTTACAAATCCACACCCTATAGCTGTTACAGCATCAGTCTATATAATGAACAAGGAGTTCGGAGTTTATTTGGTTTCCGTTGTAGTCGTTGTTTGCTCGAAAATGCTCTTGAGAGCTCGGGCTCCATGGAGCCCGAGTTTGACTTCATGAAAATTCAAATTTGCACGTTTCAAAATTTTTTGAGAAAAAATACACACATACTTAGAGACATACAACATAGCATAGGTGTGTAAATTTTCAGGACGAAACACCTTAAAATGAGTGCTATACAAAAAGAACATATCTGAGGCTTTTTAGTAGATGCACTATTCATCCTCAAAGTCCATGAATTTGTTTTTTTTGCACAGATCACATTTTAGGGCATTTCATACTCAAATTTTACATACATACACATAACATCCTTATTTACTTGTATAATTTTTTTCAGATTTTTTTGAAACTGAAAAGTGCGAATTTTGGATTTTTCAAAAAATCCGGCCTCCATGGAGGCCGAGCTCCAAAACGGCCTACTCTCGTTTGCTGCACTTCATTATTTATATATGGACCATAGGCCATAGATATTTACAATCTGGCGGTAGTTTGGATTCAGCTGCCGCGTAATAAATATCTACAGTCTAAAACACTGGCTCAGGTAACGGCTCAACCGTCTGGCTCTCCTGTTTGGAAGGGACTTATGAGGACAAAGGTTGCATTTTTCAACAGGAACAAATTCATTGTAGGGAATGGAATGGGCACTAGGTTTTGGGAGGACACCTGGTTGGGCGAGACTCCATTAGCCTTGCAGTATCCTTTCTTATATAACATTGTATAACGAAAAGAGGTTTTTGTTGGCACAGTGTTGGGATCAGTTCGACTAAACATTCAGTTCAGACAGTCATTAGTGGGTGATCGTTGGGATAGATGGCTACATCTCGTGCGTAGGTTAATGGAGGCTAACCTTTCTGATGTAGCAGACTCCTTACAATGAAAGTTGTCCGCATTAGGAGTACTCTCAGTTAAATCTATGTATACAGATTTGATTAACACCGGGCCTATTCCGAGGACGTTACACATTTCGAAAATTTAGGTGCCATTGAGAATCAAGGTGTCTATGTGGTTTGTGCATAAGGGAGTAATATTGACAAAGGATAACTTGGCCAAGCGTAGTTGGGAAGAAAGTAAAAGATGTTGTTTTTGCGATTAGGATGAAAAAAATACAACATCCTTTTATCCAATGTCCACTTGCAAAGTTACTGTGGAGAACCATTCATGCTGCTTTTAACGTTTCTCCACCCGTCATGATCTCACATCTATTTGGGAGACGCCCGGGTAGTTAAGCTACAGTAAACCCTTGCTAACCATGCCAGGTCATCATGATTAAACTTTTGTTAAACCTCACTTGTTTCAAACCGAGATCAAACTCAAATTCAAATAACAAGTCAAATTATTATTTCTTTAAACTATCAAATAAAAATGTTCGATGAGTGGCAAATGTTCACTAAGTAATGAACATGTTGGAACCAACCTCATTTGGTTTCCCAAATTGCCCCTGGAATTCATTTAGTGGAACAACAAGATTAAATAAGAGCATTTTAATTCAACTATAAATTAGAACAGTTCCAATTGGCCTCAAAATTTTCGCGCAACCTTATAGTGTTGGCAAAGAATTATGTGCAAAGTTTCATAATTAACAAAAATCACTTGACAGCTAAAATAATAGAAAAGTATAAATAAAAAGCAAAGAAAACACAAAACCAGTAAAGAAAACTAACAAAAAAAAGAGAAAAGAACCCCCCGGGCTCCGGCCCAGCAGGCATCAACCCCACTGGGCCAACCCACCAGGCCCAGCCGACCACACCTTATCCCCTCACCCCCCGCAAACCCTAACCACCCACACCCCCACTCACTCTCTCCCCTCCCCCCCGATCCAGTTCGGGATCGGGATCGGGCCGACGCCCCGCCCCGTCCCCATCGCCAATCCCGCCGCCCGTCGCCCCACCTCGCCGGCGTAGAAGGCCCCCCACACCACGGCCACCTTCTCGTGGCTCCCTGCCATGCTCCGACCCCCCTCACATCGCCGATCTCCTCCTCAGACTTCGCCGGAGACCGACCGTCCTCGCGAAGACGCCATCGCTCGAGCACCCAGGCCTCCCCTTGCCGCGCGCTTTGCCGGCGCCGGGCTAGGGCTCGCCGCCTTGGCGCTCGTCGGCCGACTCGCTGCCTCGCCTCATCATCGACCCGACCCTGCCGGACTCGCCGGACATCCTCGACGGATCGCACACGTCCTCGTCCTCCTCCACGAGCACGCCTCGCTCAACTACAAGGCTTTGTGAGCCCCCTTCCCTTCCCCTCTTCCTCCCTGGCAGATCCACCGCCATGCCCGTCCGAGCCTCGCTCTCACCGTGCTCGCTGCACGTGCTACACGCCCGTCCCGTCGCATCTCCTCGTCCTGCGCTGGCTCCCTTTCCCCTCTGTCTCCCTGGCTGGCACCACCGCTGCGGCCGCTTGCCGCCTTTGCCACAGACGCTCATCTCAAGACTCAGCGCCAAGACGTGCAGGCTTGGCCCCAGACGGGTGCGCCAAGAACCGCGCCATGGCACCTCACCATGGCCTCTCATGGCTTGCTCGCCCGCCCCGCCGCACGCCGTCGCAAGGCCTTGGTGCGCCGCCCGCCGCGCTCCTCGGCGCCTCCTCGCCAAACCGGGTCCTAGCGCCGTGGTCAGAATCTGTTTACTCCGCTATGGCTCCTCGCCAATGACAAGTGGGGCCATACGTGAAACATTAAAAAGGGAAATAAAATAAAAAAGAATTAATTAATTAATTAATTAATAATTAGTGAATTAATTAACTTAATTAATCTGGTTTAGTCAACCTAATTAACTATTGTTAATTAGTTAAACTGTAATTAGATTGGTTAAAGCCTAATTAGAGTAAACATAGTATAACATGCGGGACCCACACGTCATGTTGACCAGTCAACCCTGTTGACTGCTGACGTCAGCATGACATCATGCTGATGTCATAAATACATTTTCGAATTAAATTAAATAATTAATTAAATTCTAGAAATTATTAAAATCTTTAGAAAATCATATCTTTTAATCCGTAACTCAGATTAAATTATTTTCAACATGAAAGTTGCTCAGAACGACGAGACGGATCCGGATACGCAGCCCGTTCATCCGCCACGCGTCCCTAGCATAGTGAACCTGCAACATTTCACCTCCGATTCATCGTCAGAAAACACTAACACCGGGATACTTTCCGGATGTTTCGCGCCTTCACCCGTATCACCTCATACCGCGTTAGAACATGTCTAGCTCTGCTTGTTGTCCTGTTATGCACTTGCTTGCTATGTATTTACTGTTTCTCCCTCTCTTCTCTCCGGTAGACCCCGTGACGATGATGATGCCCCTGTGGTTGACTACGTCACCGACGACCCCTCCTTCTTGTCTGAGCAACCAGGCAAGCCCCCCCTTGATCACCAGATATCGCCTATTCTCCTCTATACTGCTTGAGTTAGAGTAGTGTAGCATGTTACTGCTTTCCGTTGATCCTATTCTGATGCATAGCCTGACATTGTTGCTACATTTGTTGATACCTTACCTGCAATCCTAAATGCTTAGTATAGGATGCTAGTTTATCATCATTGGCCCTACATTCTTGTCAGTCTGCCTTGCTTTACTATCGGGCCGTGATCACTTGGGAGGTGATCATGGGTATATACTATACATACATACATACTATACACACGGTGACTAAAGTCGGGTCAGCTCATTGAGTACCCGCAAGTGATTCTGATGAGGGGGCTGAAAGGACAGGTGGCTCCATCCCGGTAGAGGTGGGCCTGGGTTCCCGACGGCCCCTGACTGTTACTTTGTGGCGGAGCGACAGGGCAGGTTGAGACCACCTAGGAGACAGTGGGCTGGCCTGCTCGCATGCTCGGATACTTAACACGCTTAACGAGATCTTGGTATTTGATCTGAGTCTGGCCATTTGGTCTATACACACTAACCATCTACACGGGAGTAGTTATGGGTATCCCAACATCGTGGTATCAGCCGAAGCCTTCTTGACGTCGGCCGATCGAGTGGCGCTACCGGATTGGAACGTAAGTTTGCACTTGTATTAAGGGGCTAGTTCTGCTTCCGGCCGCGTTCGCAATATGCAGGTGTGCAAAGGGCGATGGGCCCAGACCCCTGCACCATAGGAGTTAGACCGGCGTGCTGACCTCTCTATGGTGCCTAGGTGGGGGCTGCGACGTGTTGATCTTCCGAGGCCGGGCATTACCCAGGAAAGTGTGTCCGGCCAAATGGGATTGAGCGTGTTGGGTTATGTGGTGCACCCCTGCAGGGAAGTTTATCTATTCGAATAGCCGTGTCCCTCGGTAAAAGGACGACCCGGAGTTGTACCTTGATCTTATGACAACTAGAACCGGATACTTAATAAAACACACCCAGACAAGTTCCACAGACAACCCGGTGATCACTTTTCCACAGGGCAACGAGGGGAGGATCGCCGGGTAGGATTATGCTATGCGATGCTCGAGATGCTACTTGGAGATGCTACTTGAGATGCTACTTGGAGGACTTGGTCTACTCTCTTCTACATGTCAGAAGACGGAGGCTGCGAGCGTAGTCTTGATGTGATTAGCTATCCCCTTTATTCGGCATTCTGCAGCTTGAGTCCTCCGATATGGCCCTTTACACATATACCCATGCATATGTAGTGTAGATCCTTGCTTGCGAGTACTTTGGATGAGTACTCACGGTTGCTTTATTCCCCTTTTCCCCTTTCCTTTCTTTACGGTTGTCGCAACCAGATGTTGGAGTCTAGGAGCGACGCCACCGTCGATTTATTTAACCCCTACTAATCGGAGGTGCCTACTACTACGTGCAGCCAGCCGACGGCGACCACTGTGAGTAGTTTAGGAGGATCCTGTAGGAGGCCCGCGCCTCGCTCGATCAGATCCCGCTTTGTGCTAGCCTTCTTAAGGCAAACTTGTTTAACTTATGTCTCGTACTCAGATATTGTTGCTTCCGCTGACTCGCCTATGATCGAGCACTTGTATTCGAGCCCTCGAGGCCCCGGCTTGTATTATGATGCTTGTATGACTTATTTATGTTTTAGAGTTGTGTTGTGATATCTTCCGTGAGTCCTCGATCTTGATCATTACACGTTTATGCATGATTAGTGTACGATTGAATCGGGGGTGTCACAAGTTGGTATCAGAGCCGATTGCCTGTAGGAATCCCCCTTCCACACTCCTTGGCCGAAGTCGTCTAGACATTGCAAAAAACTTTTACTAACTTGGCTGTGTGCCTTACGGGCCCACGTCGCCATTGGGTGGCACTAGGATCTTTTACTCCTCGACCTTTACTCTGGGATTCTGAACTCTCTTCTATTCGGGTTAAACGATTTTTACTAAAATCTAACCTTAGGTTCTCGAAAATACTTTCTCCCGGAGAGGCCCTTCAGTCCAGATGATCACCGACTGCACCAGAAGATTTCGGAGATACTCTTTGATATTCTCTCGAGACTTTGTGCCCATCACTTTGCTATTCCCGACCACCGATAAATCCTTATGGATAACAACTTACACCTACCATTCATACGATCATCCCCCATTGATCTTGTTATTACAAGATACCCCGAGAATATTTTGTGCCTACTGCCTTGCAGTTCTTTGCCTCCTGAATACCCCTAAGAATAATTTCTCGCACCTTCCGAGTATCCGCTCATCCCAGTTGTTCAGGTGTTTCACAAAAGTCTTTGAAATACTATTCTATCCTCCAAAAATCCTTAGCAGCTTTATTGCTCTGCAAATACTTGTCTACTAGCATTATGGATGCTTCCCATATATCTCGCAATATACACTAGTATCTTTTGACACCGCTATTTTGATCCTATTGATTCAACATGCGCGTAATGCACGTAATCATCTATCAACCCTTCTAAATTATCTTTCCGCTCGGACATCATTTTTGAACATGAGCTGGTTCTCACCAAACTATTTGTCGCTAATTGTGCCTCGTGGTCTACCCAACTTATCCATCCTTGATCAGAGCGACTGCTTTTGATCCTTTGTTTTGGAAATCGTAATACCTTTGTTATCTAAGCATCGAGTTATTCTGATGTTCTATAATATGATGCTCGTGCCTTCTTTCTTCCTCTGATGGAGTACCGATACTCACATCAGCTCCGTTGTGGATCACCCGATCCATTGTTGGATTGTTATCCGACAGTGTCCTTCATAGTCAATCACCTTGTGAGTTCTTCCCCTGATACATAGTGCCTTTGGTAAATTGTATCATCTGCTTGGGCTACCATGCTCTGCTTTTGAGCTGGTGGTATTTACTATTGAAGCTTGTGGTATATGTTTCCACGATACCCTGACGGGTTGAACCTATACCTTCCTTAATATGTGTGAACTCGAAAGTTTTCACGAGTCATACTCTTCTGGTATTTTGCTAGATAAAAATGTCAACATTACAACTTCTTCAAAAATGAGAAGTGAATGAAAGGTTATGCATTAGAGAAGTGGGAGTCGACCTTGAACTTTGTGTTCATGCCCATGGACACGATGTAGATCGTATCATTAAAGCTTCCTTTAAATTAATTATTCCTTTGCTATAAGTTCATCTTATATCTGGGATCTGGCCTTTTGCAATTGTGGTTCCGACCATGTTCTCCTTTAAATACCATTTCTTGTGCAAGTTTAAGCACTTGTCTTTTGCAAGTCAATACACCAGTCCAACCTCTACCTTGATCTACCCTCGGGTATCTCGAGAATATCTAAGAACTGTGTTGCTTCTTATGAGTCTTCATCTATTATTGCTTCTCACCGATTTCAGATTTCCCCTGGGTTCTGAGTTATTTCACTTGAGAACACCGGTAAGTGAATCGATTCCGCACTTCGATTCAATAACTCTAAGTAATTTTCATTGTTTACGAGTTAAATAATCCTTCAAGTCATTCCTAGCCTGATCGGCTATATCATTATCGTGCTAAATTTAACTGTGCTACCTGGTCCTTAATCCTAGAGCACAACCTTCGATGATGAGCTAAGCTTATGTCGATTTCCTCGTCTTATCATTCCACCTTGAACAACAAGGTTGATTCCGAGCTAGTGTCGTATCCGTGGTTCAAAAAAAATCTTTTGCTGCATCAGTCCTTTTACTTGATGTAGTGGATGTTCGATTACATCTTCATGAAACCTCTCGATAAAATTTGTGATGATCATCATCACCATTCTGTGCTCTTCCAGGATATCAATCAAATTCATTATGGGAAATACCATCCTTGCCCCTCGATGATTGTGTTATCATCGACAACATTCTTGCCTTGCCCCAACACAAACTTGTTCATGTTATGGATGGTACTTGCTATCCAGCTTGCATGATGTTCTACCTTGAAGTATTATCATCTGTTAGGTCAACAATGTCGTGAGGATTAATCCACCTCTTAAGAGTTCTTGGTATAGTGATACTTCTCTCCATCACCATTCTTTCTTGGTCCTCGTGTTGATTCGATCGGTGATGTTTGGGTTCTGCCCTTCTAGCAATCATATTGCTTTGAATATTATGGTCGGCCGTTCACTCTTAGACTATTTATTATTATTGAATCACCATTCTGACATTGGTCGTGCAACCCAACCCATATTTCGGGTGTACCTTTCAACCAATGTTTAATTGTGTATGTTTTCCTCGAGCATACATCATTATACCATTTGATCTGACAAATGTTATCTCCTTGTTCACATAATTGTGGAAATCCATCTTTTGTTAATCTCGATAAATTGTTGCTGATTCCATCAGCCACCCCTCATCCTCTCCTTGGTTTAATGATGATGAATCCTTGTCTTCGAACTCACTTCCATAGTCATTTCCCGAGAATCTTGCAATGTCATTTCGCCAATTCGTGTCGCACCTTTTCTTCTCGGACATCCTGAGTCTGAGGTATCATGACACCAATCGGATCTGAAACTCGGTCGGATATGATGGTTGGGACAACTTTTCACGAGATATGATGTTGGTCCTTTGATGACCCGGTAATATGATGTCATGCCTAGCACCCCCCTGGCTGGAGGACCTATCATTATAATTTCTTTTGCAAGGATAACTATTCTTCCTGAAGGAAATTGTAAAACTTATTCTATAAGTTATTCCTGATGAATCCTCTGAGTATCCAAAGTCTGACCTTTGCTTGAAGACCATGCAATGCTATCTCGAAGCATGTTTGTGGTACTCCGATTTTCAACAAGAAGATTTGAAGCCCAATGCTAAATGTTTCCTGCTCAATTATCCAAACACAGTTGTATGGGTAATGTCATGAGATTCCTCCCCATTACCTAAATGGGTTTCTACTTTATATCCTGCCTTGGATATCATCCTCTCGCTTGACTTTGGGGAGGATATACCCTCGATATATGTGTTTAAACACATTTTCCTTGCCATTGTTCTGATTAATTTGATAATCATATTATCCTTTCCATTGTTTAGTTTAACCTTTCTTGAGGTTTATATGATCTAAGCAGTAATATTTTCCTGCTTACGAAAACACCTCGGTGTACCACCTTATCAGTCAGACCCTGTTACTTTTGTTGATGACATTCCGGTAACCACCGATGGACGAGAACTTTGCCTATTGGTCCGCCTCGTTCAACGAGCAAGAAAATGGTTCTCTTCATCCCTCGACCTTGGTACTGATGTTGTTGCCGACATAACTGACAGGCTATCCTCTGACATGCCTTGCTTACATTATCATGCAAGACGTCGTTGCCCTTCCTACTTTTAACCCACATGGTGGGCCCATAACCCACAGTTCCACAGGATCGAAACCTGACTCTCCTGTACACCCCTATTTCTAAGGTTGTTCCCTGCGCGTGGCCTCGTAAGTAATTTACGAGCCACCTTCCGAGAGATCACCAGTTCTGCTATCAGACGCAATACTTATTCCCATTGCTCCGAACCCCTTTCACACTTTGTTTCAGGCAACGAACGATTGCCTATGCGCTTGAAACTTCTATTTTGCACCTTCTTACTTTGCTCACGATATTTTCTTAAGTTTCAATTCGATAGTTGCTATCCGCCACCCTCCCCGATGTTATCAACCAGATAGTCGACCTTGCAGAGGTCTGTTCTCCCAGAATGCAAACTCTTTATTCTTTCGTAAGTACGATGGAGTTCCTGAAGAAAGGACGCCGACTTCATCATGATGACCTAAAGCAGAAAAATGAAGACATCAATATGTTGGACCGGCCTCTTCGAGAAGAGCAAGCCAGGATGAGAAGACCCGCTAGATTCGTTACCAAACCTTCCCCCCTTACTCCCCTCTTAAATCTTGGGACGAGATTTTTTGTAGTAGAGGAGAATTGTGACGCCCGGGTAGTTAAGCTACAGTAAACCCTTGCTAACCATGCCAGGTCATCATGATTAAACTTTTGTTAAACCTCACTTGTTTCAAACCGAGATCAAATTCAAATTCAGATAACAAGTCAAATTATTATTTCTTTAAACTATCAAATAAAAATGTTCGATGAGTGGCAAATGTTCACTAAGTAATGAACATGTTGGAACTAACCTCATTTGGTTTCCCAAATTGCCCCTGGAATTCATTTAGTGGAACAATAAGATTAAATAAGAGCATTTTAATTCAACTATAAATTAGAACAGTTCCAATTGGCCTCAAACTTTTCGCGCAACCTTATAGTGTTGGCTAGGAATTATGTGCAAAGTTTCATAATTAACAAAAATCACTTGACAGCTAAAACAATAGAAAAGTATAAATAAAAAGCAAAGAAAACACAAAACCAGTAAAGAAAACTAACAAAAAAAGAGAAAAGAACCCCCCCGCTCCGCCCAAGAGCATCAACCCCATCGGGCCAACCCACCAGCCCACCGGCCACACCTTATCCCCTCACCCCGGCAAACCCTAACCACCCACACCCCCACTCGCTCTCCTCCCCGATCCATTCGGATCGGGATCGGCCGACGCCCGCCCGTCCCCATCGCCAATCCGCCGCCCGTCGCCCCACCTCGCCGGCGTAGAAGGCCCCCACGCCACGACCACCTTCTCGTGGCTCCCTGCCATGCTCCGACCCCCTCACATCGCCGATCTCCTCCTTCGCACCCCGCGTCGGACGCCCTTGCCGAAGACCGACCGTCTCTCGAAGACGCCATCGCCTCGAGCACCCAGCCCCTTGCAGCTTTGCCGCGCCGGGGCTAAACCCGCCGCCTTAGCGCTCGTCGGCCGACGCCGCGGCCTCGCCTTATCACTGACCCCGACCCCGTCGGACCTCGCCGGACCTCCTCGCCGGACTGCACACGTCCTCTTCCTCCTTCTCGAGCACGCCTCGCTCAACTACAAGGCTTTGTGAGCCCCCTTCCCTTCCCCTCTTCCTCCCTGGTAGATCCACCGCCATGACCGTCCGAGCCTCGCTCTCACCGTGCTCACTGCACGCGCTACACGCCCGTGGCGTCGCATCTCCTCGTCCTGCGCCGGCTCCCTCGCTCTCTGTCCTCGCTGGCACCATGTGCCACTGCTGCTCGCTTGCCGCCTTTGCCCGACGCGTTGTCAAGACCAAGGCCAAGACGTGCATGCAGGCTTGGCCTCTGCACGGTGCACCGCAATCGCGCCATGGCACCTCACCATGGCCTCTCATGGCTCGCCTCGCTTCGCCGCCAAGACGCCATCAGGCTTCAGGTGCGCCGCCCGCCGCTTCCTCGAGCGGCCTCCTCGCCAACCGGGTCCTAGCGCCCATGGTCGAACTCTGTTTACCGCTATGGCCCCTTGCCAAATGACAAGTGGGGCCCGCCCCTGTGAAACGTTAAAAAGGGAAATAAAATAAAAAAGAATTAATTAATTAATTAATCAATTAATTAATAATTAGTGAATTAATTAACTTAATTAATCTGCTTTAGTTAACCTAATTAACTATTGTTAATTAGTTAAACTGTAATTAGATTGGTTAAAGCCTAATTAGAGTAAACAGAGTATGACATGCGGGACCCACACGTCAGGTTGACCAGTCAACCCTGTTGACTGCTGACGTCAGCATGACATCATGATGATGTCATAAGTACATTTTCGAATTAAATTAAATAATTAATTAAATTCCACAAATTATTAAAATCTTTAGAAAATCATATCTTTTAATCCGTAACTCAGATTAAATTATTTTCAACATGAAAGTTGCTCAGAACGACGAGACGGATCCGGATACGCAGCCTGTTCATCCGCCACGCGTCCCTAGCATAGTGAACCTGCAACATTTCACCTCCGGTTCATCTGTCCGAAAACATGGAACACCGGGGATACTTTCCCGGATGTTTCCCCCCTTCACCGATATCACCTCATACCGCGTTAGAACACGTCTAGCTCTGCTTGTTGTCTGTTATGCACTTGCTTGCTATGTATTTATTGTTTCTCCTCTCTTCTCTCCGGTAGAGACCCGTGGACGATGCCGATGCCCCTGCGTGGTCGACTACGCCACCGAGCGACCCCTCCTTCTTGTCGAGCAACCAGGCAAGCCCCCTTGATCACCGGATATCGCCTATTCTCCTCTATACTGCTTGCATTAGAGTAGTGTAGCATGTTATTGCTTCCGTTGATCCTATTCTCGATGCATAGCCCGACATTGTTGCTACATCTGTTGATACGAAGGAAATATGCCCTAGAGGCAATAATAAAGTTATTATTTATTTCCTTATTTCATGATAAATGTTTATCATTCATGCTAGAATTGTATTAACCGGAAACATGATACATGTGTGAATGCATAGACAAACAAACATGTCACTAGTATGCCTCTACTAGACTAGCTTGTTAATCAAAGATGGTTATGTTTCCTAACCATGAACAAGGAGTTGTTATTTGATTAATGAGGTCACATCATTAGCGAATGATCGATTGACATGACCCATTCCCTTAGCTTAGCACACGATCGCTTAGTATGTTGCTACCGCTTTTATCCATGACTTATACATGTTCCGTAACTATGAGATTATGCAACTCCGTTTGCGGAGGAACACTTTGGTGCTACCAAACGTCACAACGAATCGGGTGATTATAAAGGAGTACTACAGGTGTCTCCAAAGGCGATGTTGGGTTGGCGTATTTCGAGATTAGGTTTTGTCACTCCGATTGTCGGAGAGGTATCTCTGGGCCCTCTCGGTAATGCACATCATGAAGCCTTGCAAGCACTACAACTAATGAGTTAGTTGTGAGATGATGTATTACGGAACGAGTAAAGAGACTTGCGGTAACGAGATTGAACTAGGTATTGATACCGACGATCGAATCTCGGGCAAGTAACATACCAATGACAAAGGAACAACGATGTTGTTATGCGGTCGACCGACAAAGATCTTCGTAGAATATGTAGGAACCAATATGGGCATCCAGGTCCGCTGTTGGTTATTGACCGTGAATAGTTCTAGGTCATGTCTACATTGTTCTCGAACCGTAGGGTCCACACGCTTAAGGTTTCGATGGCGGTTATTATGAGTTTATGTATTTTGATGTACGAAGGAGTTCGAGTCCGGATGTGATCACGGACATGACGAGGAGTCTCGGAATGGTCGAGACATAAAGATTGATATATTGGAAGCCTATGTTTGGAGTTGGAATGGTTCCGGTAAAACGGAATTTACGGAGTACCGGAGGTTCTGGAACCCCGGAGGTAAATGGGCCCCGATGGGCCTTGGTGGAAAGGAGAAGGGCAGCCCAAGAGGGCTGCGCCTCCCCTTCCCTAGTCCTACTAGGACTAGGAGAAGGGCCGCCCCTCTCTCTTTCCCTCCGGGAATCCTAGTTGGACTAGGATTGGGGGAATCCTACTCCCGGAGGGAGTAGGACTCCTCGGCGCGCCTCCTTTGGCCGGCCCCTCCCCTGGCTCCTTTATATACGGGGCAGGGGGGCACTTTGGAACACACAAGTTGATCGTGAGATCGTTCCTTAGCCGTGTCGGTGCCCCTCCACCATATTCCACCTCGGTTATACTGTCGCAAGCTTAGCGAAGCCCCGCGGCGGTGAAACATCAAGATCGTCACCACGCCGTCGTCTTGACGAACTCTCCTCGACACTCGGCTGGATCGAGTACGAGGGACGCCATCGAGCTGTACGTGTGTCAAGAACTCGGGCGCCGGAGTGACGGCGCCGGATCGGTCGGATCGCGAGGAGAACGTCGACTACTTCCTCTACGTTGTGATCGCTTCGCCGGGTCTACAAGGGTATGTAGACAACACTCTCCCTCTCGTTGCTATACATCACCATGATCTTGCGTGTGCGTGGGAAAATTTTGAAATTACTACGTTCCCCAACAAGTGGCATCCGAGCCTAGGTTTTCTATGGTTTGATGTTTTGCACGAGTAGAACACAAGTGAGTTGTGGGCGATACAAGTCATACTACCTACCAGCATGTCATACTTTGGTTCAGCGGTATTGTGAGATGAAGCGGCCCGGACCGACATTACGCAGACGCTTACGCGAGACTGGTTTCACCGCCTGCGAGCACTCGTTGCTTAAAGGTGATTGGTGGGTGCTGCTCTCTCACTTTAGTTGAACTGAGTGTGGCTACGCCGGTCCTTGAGAAGGTTAAACGGAGTCTATTTGTGAAATATCGTTGTGGTTTTGATGCGAGGTGAGACTGGTTCTTGCTTAAGCCCGTAGCAGCCACGTAAAATTTGCAACAACAAAGTAGAGGACGTCTAACTTGTTTTTGCAGGGCATGTTGTGATGTGATATGGTCAAGACGTGATGCTATATTTTATTGTATGAGATGATCATGTTTTGTAACGAAGTTATCGGCAATCGGTGGAGCCATATGGTTGTCGCTTATTGTATGCAATGCAATCGCTTCTGTAATGCTTTACTTTATCACTAAGCGGTAGCGATAGTCGTAGAAGCATAAGTTTGGCGAGACGACAACGATGCTACGATGGAGATCAAGGTGTCGCGCCGGTGGCGATGGTGATCATGGTGATGCTGCAAGATGGTGATCATGAAGCACAAGATGATGATGACCATATCATATCACTTATATTGATTTGCATGTGATGTTTATCCTTTTATGCATCTTATCTTGCTTTGATTGACGGTAGCATTATAAGATGATCTCTCACTAAATTATCAAGAAGTGTTCTCCCGAGTATGCACCGCTGCCAAAGTTCGTCGTGCCCGGACACCACGTGATGATCGGGTGTGATAAGCTCTCACGTCCATCTACAACGGGTGCAAGCCAGTTTTGCACACGCAGAATACTCGGGTTATACTTGACGAGCCTAGCATATGCGAGATATGGCCTCGGAACACGGAGACCGAAAGGTCGAGCGTGAATCATATAGTAGATATGATCAACATAAGATGTTCACCATTGAAAACTACTCCATTTCACGTGATGATCGGTTATGGTTTAGTTGATTTGGATCACGTGATCACTTAGATGACTAGAGGATGTTTTTCTAAGTGGGAGTTCTTAAGTAATATGATTAATCGAACTTAAATTTATCATGAACTTAGTACCGATAGTATCTTGCTTGTTTATGTTTGATTGTAGATAGATGGCTCGTCTTTGTTGTTCCGTTGAATTTTAATGCGTTCCTTGAGAAAACAAAGTTGAAAGATGATGGTAGCAATTACACGGATTGGGTCCGTAACGAGGATCATCCTCATTGCTGCACGTAAGAGCTACGCCCTGGATGCACCGCTAGGTGACAACTCTTCTTTGGAGCAACACCGGATGTTATGAGCGTCTGGCGAGCAAAGCGATGACTACTCTATAGTTCAAGATGTGCCATGCTTTACGGCTTAGAACCGGGACTTCAACGACGTTTTGAACGTCATGGAGCATATGAGATGTTCCAGAGTTGAAGTTAATATTCAACAGAATGCCCGGATTGAGAGATATGAAGTCTCCAATAAGTTCTATAGCTGCAAGATGGAGGAGAACAGTTACATTAGTGAGCATATACTCGTAATGTCCGGGTACTACAATCACTTGACACAATTGGGAGTTAATCTTCCGGATGATTGTGTCATTGATGAATTCTCCAATCACGCCACCAAGCTACAAAGGCTTCGTGATGAACTATAATATGCAAGGGTTAGTAAAGACTATACCGAGCTCTTCGCAATGCTAAAGGCTGCGGAGGTAGAAATCAAGAAGGAGCATCAAGTGTTGATGGTCAATAAGACCACTAGTTTCAAGAAGAAAGGCAAAGGGAAGAAAAGGGAATCTCAAGAAGAACAGCAAACAAGTTGTTGCTCAGAGAAGAAACCCAAGTCTGGTCCTAAACCTGAAATCGAGTGCTTCTCCGCAAGCGGATAGTCTTTGAAGCGGAACTGCCCCAAGTATTTGGCGGATAAGAAGGATGGCAAGGTGAACAAAGGTATATGTGATATACATGTTATTGATGTGTACCTTACTAGAGCTCGTAGTAGCACTGGTATTTGATCTGGTTACATTGCTAATATTTGCAACTCAAACAGGACTACTGATTGCGAACTCGCAAAGGGCGAGGTGACGATGCGCGTGGGAAATGGTTCCAAAGTCGATGTGATCGCGGTCGGCACGCTACCTCTACATCTACCTTCGGGATTAGTTTTAGACCTAAATAATTGTTATTTGGTGCTGCGTTGAGCATGAACATTATATCTGGATCTTGTTTGATGCGAGACGGTTATTCATTTAAATCGAGAATAATGGTTGTTCTATTTATATGAGTAATATCTTTTATGGTCATGCACCCTTGAGGAATGGTCTATTTTGATGAATCTCGATAGTAGTGATACACATATTCATAATGTTGAAACCAAAAGATGCAGAGTTGATAATGAAAGTGCAACTTATTTGTGGCACTTGCCGTTTAGGTCATATCGGTGTAAAGCGCATGAAGAAACTCCATCTTGATGGACTTTTGGAGTCACTTGATTATGAATCACTTGGCACTTATGAACCGTGCCTCATGGGCAAGATGACTAGAACACCGTTCTCGGTACTATGGAGAGAGCAACAGATTTGTTGGAAATCATACATACTGGATGTATGTGGTCCGATGAATGTTGAGGCTCGTGGCGGATATCGTTATTTTCTCACCTTCACAGATGACTTAAGCAGATATGGGTATATCTACTTAATGAAACATAAGTCTGAAACGTTTGAAAAGTTCAAAGAATTTCAGAGTGAAGTTGAAAATCATCGTAACAAGAAAATTAAGTTTCTACGATCGATCGTGGAGGTGAATATTTGAGTTACGAGTTTGGTCTACATTTGAAACAATGCGGAATAGTTTAGCAACTCACGCCACCGGAACACCACAGCGTAATGGTGTGTCCGAGCGTCAGAATCGTGCTTTACTAGATATGGTACGATCTATGATGTCTCTTACAGATTTACCGCTATCGTTTTGGGGTTATGCTCTAGAGACAGCCGCATTCACCTGAATAGAACACCGTCGAAATCCGTTGAGGCGACACCTTATGAACTATGGTTTGGCAAGAAACCAAAGTTGTCGTTTCTTAAAGTTTGGGGATGCGATGCTTATGTGAAAAAGCTTCAACCTCGATAAGCTCGAACCCAAATCGGAGAATGTGTCTTCATAGGATACCCAAAGGAAACAGTTGGGTACACCTTCTATCACAGATCCGAAGGAAAAACATTTGTTGCTAAGAATGGATCCTTTCTAGAGAAGGAGTTTCTCTCGAAAGAAGTGAGTGGGAGGAAAGTGGAACTTGATGAGGTAATAGTACCTTCTCCCTTACTTGAAAGTAGTTCGTCGCAGAAACCGGTTTCTGAGACACCTACACCAGTAGTGAGGAAGTTGATGATGTTGATCATGAAACTTGAGATCAAGTTACCGCAGAACCTCGTAGATCAACAGAGTAAGATCCGCACGAGTGGTACGGTAATCCTGTTCGGAAGTCATGCTACTAGATCATGATGAACCTACGAACTATGAAGAAGCGATGGTGAGCCCAGATTCGCAAAATGGCTTGAGGCCATGAAATCGAGATGGGATCCATGTATGAAAACAAAGTGTGGACTTTGGTTGACTTGCCCGAGGGTAGGCAAGCAATAGAAAACAAGTGGATCTTCAAGAAGAAGACCGGCGACGGTAATATTATCGTCTATAAAGCTCGACTTGTCGCAAAAGGTTTCGACAAGTTCAAGGGATTGACTACGATGAGACCTTCTCACCCGTAGCGATGCTTAAGTCCGTCCGAATCATGTTAGCAATTGCCGCATTTTATGATTATGAAATTTGGCAAATGGATGTAAAGACTGCATTCCTGAATGGATTTCTAGAAGAAGAGTTGTATATGATGCAACCAGAAGGTTTTATCGATCCAGAGGGAGCTAACAAAGTATGCAAGCTCCAGCGATCCATCTATGGACTGGTGCAAGCATCTCGGAGTTGGAATAAACGCTTTGATAGTGTGATCAAAGCATTTGGGTTTGTCTGAGACTTTTGGAGAAGCTGTATTTACAAGAAAGTGAGTGGGAGCTCAGTAGCATTTACGATATTATATGTGGATGACATATTGCTGATCGGAAATGATATAGAATTCTGGATAGCATAAAGGGATACTTGAATAAGAGTTTTTCAATGAAAGACCTCGGTGAAGCTGCTTACATATTGGGCATTAAGATCTATAGAGATAGATCAAGGCGCTTAATTGGACTTTCACAAAGCACATACCTTGACAAAGTTTTGAAGAAGTTCAAAATGGATCAAGCAAAGAAAGGGTTCTTGCACGTGTTACAAGGTGTGAAGTTGAGTAAGACTCAATGCCCGACCACTGCAGAAGATAGAGAGAAAATGAAAGATGTTCCTATGCTTCAGCCATAGGCTCTATCATGTATGCAATCTTGTGTACCGGACCTGATGTGTGCCTTGCTATAAGCCTAGCAGGAGGTACCAAAGTAATCCAGAGTGGATCATTGGACAGCGGTCAAGAACATCTGAAATACCGAAAAGGACTAAGGATATGTTTCTCGTATATGGAGGTGATAAAGAGCTCATAAATGGCAGTTACGTTGATGCAAGCTTTGACACCGATCCGGACGATTCTAAATCGCAGACGGATCGTATTTACACTAAGCGGAGGAGCTGTCGGTTGGTGCAGTTCTAAACAAAGCGTCGTGGCGGGATCTACATGTGAAGCGGAATACATAGCAGCTTGAAGCAGCTAATGAAGGAGTGCGGATGAAGGAGTTCATATCCGATCTAGGTGTCATACCTAGTGCATCGGGTCCAATGAAAATCTTCGTGACAATATTGGAGCAATTGCCTTAGCAAAGGAATCCAGATTTCACAAGAGGACCAAGCACATCAAGAGACGCTTCAATTCCATCCGGACTTAGTCGGGATGGAGACATAGAGATTTGCAAGATACATACGGATCTGAATGTTGCAGACCGTTGACTAAGCCTCTTCCACGAGCAAAACATGATCAGCACCAAGACTCCATGGGTGTTAGAATCATTACTATGTAATCTAGATTATTGACTCTAGTGCAAGTGGGAGATCAAGGAAATATGCCCTAGAGGCAATAATAAAGTTATTATTTATTTCCTTATTTCATGATAAATGTTTATCATTCATGCTAGAATTGTATTAACCGAAACATGATACATGTGTGAATGCATAGACAAACAAACATGTCACTAGTATGCCTCTACTAGACTAGCTTGTTAATCAAAGATGGTTATGTTTCCTAACCATGAACAAGGAGTTGTTATTTGATTAATGAGGTCACATCATTAGTAGAATGATCGATTGACATGACCCATTCCTTAGCTTAGCACACGATCGTTTAGTATGTTGCTCTTGCTTTTATCCATGACTTATACATGTTCTGTAACTATGAGATTATGCAACTCCGTTTGCGGAGGAACACTTTGGTGCTACCAAGCGTCACAACGAATCGGGTGATTATAAAGGAGTACTACAGTGTCTCCAAAGGCAGATGTTGGGTTGGCGTATTTCGAGATTAGGTTTTGTCACTCCGATTGTCGGAGAGGTATCTCTGGCCCTCTCGGTAATGCACATCATTGAAGCCTTGCAAGCACTACAACTAATGAGTTAGTTGTGAGATGATGTATTACGAACGAGTAAAGAGACTTGCCGTAGCGAGATTGAACTAGGTATTGGATACCGACGATCGAATCTCGGGCAAGTAACATACCAATGACAAAGGAACAACGTATGTTGTTATGCGGTCTCGACCGACAAAGATCTTCGTAGAATATGTAGGAACCAATATGGGCATCCAGGTCCGCTGTTGGTTATTGACCGTGAATAGTTCTAGGTCATGTCTACATTGTTCTCGAACCGTAGGGTCCACACGCTTAAGGTTTCGATGGCGGTTATTATGAGTTTATGTATTTTGATGTACGAAGGAGTTCGAGTCCGGATGTGATCACGGACATGACGAGGAGTCTCGGAATGGTCGAGACATAAAGATTGATATATTGGAAGCCTATGTTTGGAGTTCGAATGGTTCGGCGTAAAACGGAATTTACGGAGTACCGGAGGTTACTGGAACCCCCGGAGGTAAATGGGCCCGATGGGCCTTGGTGGAAAGGAGAAGGGCAGCCCAAGAGGGCTGCGCCCCCCTTCCCTAGTCCTACTAGGACTAGGAGAAGGGGCGACCCCCTCTCTCTCTTTCCCCCCAGGAATCCTAGTTGGACTAGGATTGGGGAATCCTACTCCCGGAGGAGTAGGACTCCTGGCGCGCCTCCTTTGGCCGCGGCCCCCTCCCCCGGCTCCTTTATATACTGGGGCAGGGGGCACTTTGGAACACACAAGTTGATCGTGAGATCGTTCCTTAGCCGTGCAGCGGTGCCCCCTCCACCATATTCCACCTCGGTTATACTGTCGCGAAGCTTAAGCGAAGCCCTGCGCCGTGAAACATCAAGATCGTCACCACGCCGTCGTCGTGGAACTCTCCCTCGACACTCGGCTGGATCGGAGTCGAGGGACGTCATCGAGCTGTCGTGTGTCAAGAACTCGGGGCGTCGGAGTGACGGCGCCGGATCGGTCGGATCGCGAGGAGAACGTCGACTACTTCCTCTACGTTGTGATCGCTTCGCCGGGTCTACAAGGGTATGTAGACAACACTCTCCCCTCTCGTTGCTATACATCACCATGATCTTGCGTGTGCGTAGGAAAATTTTGAAATTACTACGTTCCCCAACAATACCTTACCTGCAATCCTAAATGCTTAGTATAGGATGCTAGTTTATCATCATTGGCCCTACATTCTTGTCAGTCTGCCTTGCTATACTATCGGGCCGTGATCACTTGGGAGGTGATCACGGGTATATACTATACATACATACATACTATACAGATGGTGACTAAAGTTGGGTCAGCTCATTGAGTACCCATAAGTGATTACGATGAGGGGCTGAAAGGACAGTGGCTCCATCCCGGTAGAGGTGGGCCTGGGTTCTGACGGCCCCGATCGTTACTTTTGAGGCAGAGCGGCGGGGCAGGTTGAGACCACCTAGGAGGCAGGTGGGCTGGCCTGTTCGGGCGTTCGCGGATACTTAACACGCTTAACGAGATCTTGTTATTTGATCTGAGTCTGGCCATTTGTCTATACGCACTAACTATCTACGCGGGAGTAGTTATGGGTATCCCGACGTCGTGGTATCAGTCGAAGCCTTCTTGACGTCAGCGACTGAGTGGCGCGCGCCGGATTGGAACGTAAGCCTGCACTTTTATTAAGGGGGCTAGTTCTGCTTCTGGCCGCGTTCGCAATGTGCTGGTGTGCAAAGGGCGATGGGCCCAGACCCCTGCGCCATAGGAGTTAGACCGTCGTGCTGACCTCTCTGTTGTGCCTAGGTGGGGCTGCGACGTGTTGATCTTCCGAGGCTGGGCATGACCCAGGAAAGTGTGTCCGGCCAAATGGGATCGAGCGTGTTGGGTTATGTGGTGCACCCCTGCAGGGAAGTTTATCTATTCGAATAGCCGTGTCCCTCGGTAAAAGGACGACCCGGAGTTGTACCTTGACCTTATGACAACTAGAACCGGATACTTAATAAAACACACCGGACAAGTTCCACGAGACAACCCGGTGATCACTTTTCCCGCAGGCAACGAGGAGAGGATCGCGGGTAGGATTATGCTATGCGATGCTCTTTGGAGATGCTACTTGGAGGACTTGGTCTACTCTCTTCTACATGCTGCAAGACGGAGGCTGCCTGAAGCGTAGTCTTCGACAGGATTAGCTATCCCCCTCTTATTTTGGCATTCTACAGTTCAGTCCACCGATATGGCCCTTTACACATATACCCATACATATGTATTGTAGATCCTTGCTTGCGAGTACTTTGGATGAGTACTCACGGTTGCTTTCTCCCCCTTTTTTCCCCTTTCCTTTCTTTATGGTTGTCGCAACCAGATCTTTGGAGTCGAGAGCAGACGCCACCGCCGACCGTCGACGGCGACCCCTACTACTACTGGAGGTGCCTACTACTACGCAGGGCGGCGGCGACGACTGGGAGTAGTTTAGGAGGATCGAGGCGGGAGGCTGCGCCTCGTTCGATCTGTATCCCGGTTTGTGCTAGCCTTCTTAAGGCAAACTTGTTTAACTTATGTCTGTACTCAGATATTGTTGCTTCCGCTGACTCGTCTTTGATCGAGCACTCGTATTCGAGCCCTCGAGGCCCCTGGCTTGTATTATGATGCTTGTATGACTTATTTATGTTTTTAGAGTTGTGTTGTGATATCTTCCCGTGAGTCCCTGATCTTGATCATACACGTTTGCGTGCATGATTAGTGTACGATTGAATCGGGGGCGTCACAACCTGGTTAGATGAGATAGAGCCTAAGGCTGCGGCACATATTCAAGTTGGAGTGTGTTCATTACTTTGGGCCATTTGGAATTGTCAGAATGGTGTTGCCTTTAACAGACAAACCATCACAAATTTTTTGCAAGTTATATTTAGGGCGTCTACTTGCACGGGATACGTGCAACCGGCTTGGATGGCGGTCCAATAATATGATAAGTATTTAGTCATCTTCCGCTATTTTCACCGGTTGTGGCAAATTCATTTCTTTGAGTTTCGTACTACCTTTTGAGACTTTGTTTGGAACCTGAATTTTTAATAAGATGCTTGTGTGCATCCTGCGATGTAGAGGCTGGTAGACATTTATTTTTGCCACGCTTATGGCTTGACATTTGGCACCCATAATGTGGTGACAAACCACCATCGCCCAAGCTTTATCTGTGCCAAAACTACCCTTCAAACAAGTATGCCTGACAGGCTGACACTATCCGTGCATGGCAACAAATTTACCTACAGAAGGAAGCAGAGGACCATTTGTCCCCCGTGCCGCTCCCGCGAGCGGCCCGGGCGGAACCCTAGATCACCGCCGCCGCTCCCCTTTCTCGCCTTCCGTCTCCCTCGCCGCCGCCGGGCAAAGCCCGCACGTGCGTTGGCAGCGGCGGGGCTCCCTTCCCCCTTGCAAGGCTCTGGCGGCGGCGGACGGCCGCCCCGCGGGCGCTTCGGCTCGGCGGCATGTCGGCCCTTGGCGGATCTCGGGCGGGCTCCCCTACTTGGTGGCGCGCTTGCGCTGGCGGTGGCGTGGTCTGCACGGGGCGGCGAGCGCGCGAGCTCCTCCTCATCCCGATCTGATGGCGTCGTGGTGGCGCCGACGCTCGGGCGTGCGGCGGGGTCCATGAGGGTGGTCGGCGCACGTCTTCCTCCCCGATTTGATGGCTCCATGGTGGCGCCAGTGCTCGGGCGGTTGGCTTCTGCAAGCAGTGGCGGGCGCTGGGCTCTCGGCGGCGCTCCGGCATGTGCAGGCGGCGGCGGTCCCTGTGCGCAGTCGGCGGCTCCGTCTCTGATCCGGATGACATGGGGGATGGCGGCGGCCGGGCGTGGCCGGCGATCTGGATGCGGTGGTGCCGGCGGCTCGCTGATATGCCGGTACTCCAGGGTCTGCGTGGTGGTGCTGGTTGTGACGGAGGCCCGGGCACGAGAGTTGGTTCCCTTCGAACTGATCTGGGTGAAAACTTGCCTTCGGCTCCTGCTAAGGCCGGCGGTGGCAGCGCTATCTGCATCGTTACCTTCTTGAAGGCATTGCCGTGGAGAAGTTCAAGACCACTCTCTGCTACCTCGGGGGGAAACCCCAGATCGGATGATCGGATGACGGCGCTCTGGTGTCGTTCCTCCCTTGGGGGCATCATTCTTGGAGGTACACACGTGATCGAGGGACCAGAGGACGGATTCTTTGGTTGAGTGATACGTCTCCAACGTATCTATAATTTATGAAGTATTCATGCTATTATATTATCCATCTATGATGTTTTATATGCATTTATATGATTTTTGGGACTAATCTATTAACCTAGAGCCCAGTGCAGGTTTCATTTTCTCCTTGTTTTTGAGTTTTACAGAAAAGGAATACCAAACGGAGTCCAATTAACGTGCCAATTTTTGAGGATTTTTTATGGACCAAAAGAAGACCACGGAGCATCGGAGTTGGTCCAGAAGAGTCTCGGGCTGCCCACGAGAGTGGGGGGCGCTCCCCCCTATCTCGTGGACAGCCCGGAGGCCCCCCTAACGTGAAACCAACGCCAAAAATTCCTATAAATACAGAAACCTTCGGGAAATAACCTAGATCGGAAGTTCCGCCGCCGCAAGCCTCTGTAGCCACGAGAAATCAATCTAGGCCCTCTCTGGCACCCTGTCGGAGGGGTCCATCATCACCGGAGGCCATGGAGGAGTATCCCGGAGGGGCCATCATCACCATGAAGGCCAAGGACCAGAGGGTGGAGGCCATGGAGGAGGAAGCACAAGGGGGAGAACCTCTCCTCCTCTCTCTTGGTGGCACCGGAGTGCCATCGGGAGGGGAATCATCGTCGTGGTGATCGTCTTCATCAACATCACCATCATCATCACCATCCTCATCTCTTTTACGCGGTCCACTCTCCCGCACCCCGCTATAATCCCTACTTGAACATGGTGCTTTATGCCACATATTATGATTCAATGATGTGTTGCCATCCTATGATGTTTTGAGTAGATATCTTTTGTCCTTGGGTTGATTGATGGTCTAGATTGGTATGAGTTGTATGTTTTATATTGGTGCTGTCCTATGGTGCCCTCCGTGTCGGCATAGCGTGAGGGGTTCCGCTATAGGGTGTTGCAATCGTTCATGATTCGGTTATAGTGGGTTGGTGAGTGACTGAAACACAAACCCGAGTAAGGGGGTTGTTGCGTATGAGAATAAAGAGGACTTGATGCTTTAATGCTATGGTTGGGTTTTACCTTAATGATCTTTAGTAGTTGCGGACGCTCACGGTGGCGACCATTACAACACCGACCCATGGCTCCGGACGCCCATTGCAGCATGGCGGCGATGCATGGTGGACAACACCGGCCTGCGGCACTGAAGGCCCATTGCAGCACGGCGGCGACGCATGGTGGACAAACACCGGCCTGCGGCATCGAGGGCTCATTGCAGCACGGCGGCGACCATCACAACACTGATGCGCAGCTCTAGATGCACATTGCAACATTTATAAAAATATAAATTGGCAACTTCACGTTATTACAAAAGCTCGATGCCTTGGAGAACCCTGTTCTAGACATGGACATCCAACACAGCAGACATAGGAATATCGTTAGGGGCAGCAGGCCGTCGGCCGTGTGCATGAGGAGTTGTAGGTGTGACATAGCAACAACAGCGAGCTTCTGGCCGAGCTTCCTGCTTGTTAGAAGGGAGAGAGGGGTGAAAGTGCAACTAATCCCCGGGTGGTTTTGGTAATTAACAACAACATATATATCATTGAACTAATAGTTACTTGAGAATCATTTCAGAGAGTTCAGTGATATGGGTATGGCAAGGACTGAAGAAGTGGACCCCTCAAAATGCTAAGGCAAGCATTGGCAAAAGCTCAAGACTCCATTTTTGGTTTAGTGATCCAAGATCACATTGAGTCCATAGGAAAAGCCAATACTATTAAAAGGGGATGAGGTTATGATGATGATCTGGTTGCTCAAGTGCTTAGTGATACATCTCCTAAACTATCAGCAACTTTCACTGCCATATACACTCATAAGTAGTCTCGGTCCCACCGATATTCCAAACTCAGCCACACCGAGATGAACCACCTCAGCCATAAGCCAAACCCTAGTAAACTCGGATTTTCCGATTCTGAACTCGGTCTCACCGAAACATGAGTTGCCAAGCTTCTGTAACCTTCTGTCATCAAATCGGTGTCACCGAGATGATGAAGTCGGTCCCACCGAAACTGGCATGCTCTTGTCATTGCACGAATCGGACTCACCGAGATTGTATTTTCGGTCCCACGAAAATCCTAACGCTCACATTATTTGAACTATCGGTCTCACCGAGTTGTCAACTTCGGTCCCACCGAGATTGCTCAAATGTGTGTAACGGTTGGATTTTGTGTGGAGGCTATTTATACCCCTCCACCCCCTCTTCATTCGTGGAGAGAGCCATCAGAAAGAACTACCACTCCTACCTTACATTTCGAGAAGAGAACTACCTACCCTTGTGTTGAGATCAAGTTGCTCCACTCCCACCATATGAAGCTTGATCTCTAGCCTTCCCAAGTTGCTTTCCACTCAATCCTTTCTTCCACCACAGCCAAATCGGTGAGGAGAGTTGAGTGTTGGGGAGATTATCATTTGAAGCACAAGAGCAAGGAGTTCATCATCATCTACAACATCTATTACCTTTTGGAGGGTGGTGCCTCCTAGATTGGTTAGGTGTCGCTTGGGAGCCTCCGTCACCGAGATGTGGAGTTGAACCAAGAAGTTTGTAAGGGCAAGGAGATCGCCTACTCGTGAAGATCTACCCGAGTAAGGCTAGCCCTCCGTGGGCGTAGGCCATGATGGAATAGACAAGGTTGCTTCTTCGTGGACCCTTCGTGGGTGGAGCCCTCCGTGGACTCTCTCGCAGTTACCTCCATGGGTTGAAGTCTCCATCAACGTGGAAGTACGATAGCACCACCTATCGGAACCACGAGAAAAATCACCGCGTCTCCAAAATTGCGTTTGCTCTTCTCTACCTCTCTTTACTACATGTGCAATTTACTTTCCGCTGCCTATACTCTAGAATTGCATGTGTAGGGTGATGCTTGACTTGATCATAATTGTGAATCTGCCAAAAACTGTTCTTTGTCAAAAGGCAGAATTTTTATATTGTCAAGTAGTCTAATCACCCCCCCTCTAGACATACTTTCGATCCTACAAGTGGTATCAGAGCTTTGTTCTCCATTATTTTGGTCTCCATTGCATTGGACTCCATAAGCTTGGTTTCACAACCTAGGAGAGTATGGCGTCTAGTGAGGGTAATTTTCGTAGAGGTCCTTACTTTTATGGTACAAATTTTGCTAGTTGGAAGCATAAAATGAAAATGCATATTCTTGGTCATAACCCAGTCGCATGGGGCATTATTTGTGTTGGTATGCAAGGTGAATTCTTGAGGAAGGAAAAGTTCGGATCGCGGCTTACAACGAAGAATTGCGGATGTTGCAAAACAATGCTCAAGCTTGTGACATTCTCTTCAATGCCTTGTGTCCCGAGGAGTTCAACAAAATCAGCCGTCTTGAGAATGCAAAAGAGATTTGGGATACTTTGGTTGAAATGCACGAAGGTACCGAGTCCGTGAAGGAATCAAAGCTAGATATTCTTCAAGGTCAACTTGACAAGTTCAAGATGAAGGATGGTGAAGGAGTCGCTGAAATGTACTCTAGGCTTGCTCTCATCACAAATGAGATTGCCGGCTTAGGAAGCGAAGAAATGACCGACCGATTCATCATCAAGAAGATTCTCAGAGCTTTGGATGGAAAGTATGACACCGTGTGCACTTTGATCCAAATGATGCCAAACTACAAGAATCTCAAGCCAACCGAAGTCATTGGAAGAATTGTTGCTCATGAGATGACACTTAAGGATAAGGAAGAGCTTCACAACAAGTCAAGTGGTGCTTACAAAGCTACAAGTGATGCTTCCACAACCTTAAGTGACAAGTTAGTTTCCAATGAAGAGATAAGCCTAATGGTCAAGAACTTCAACAAATTCTACAAGAATAGAGGCAAAGAGAGAAGCTCAAAGTCAAGATCATATGATGAAAAGAGATCTTCTAGTCGTGATCGAAACTGCTACAATTGTGGAAGACCCGCACACTACTCAAATGAGTGTACAGCTCCCCACAAGAGAAAAGAAGAATCTCCAAGAAGGAGAAGCTCAAGAGATGAGTCACCTCGGAAAGAGAGAAGGAGTAGAGATGATCGTTATGAACGAAGACCCTCTCGGAGAAGCAAGGATTCGGAGAGGAAAGACAAGTCATCAAGGAGCTACACAAGAAGAAAACATCAAGCTCATGTAGGTGAATGGGTCTCCGGCCCGACTCGACAATTAATCCGAAGGAAGCTATCACTCCAACTCCGACTACAATCAAGATGAAGGTGTTGCGGTCTTGCTCTCAGATCCTCCAACTCCAACTCCTACGACTTATTTGATTCACCAAATGAGGGAATTGGAAGATGCTTCATGGCTAAAGGCCCCAAGGTATCACACCCTGAATTCATTGACTTCAATAGTGATGAGGATGACTTGCTTGGTGAAGATGAGCTCTTGCTTGATAAATCCAATGAGCCTAGTAACGATGAACATGCTAGTAGTCTTTATAGTCGAGAAGAGTCGAATGACAATGCTATGAAGGAGATTGAGCGTCTAACTAAAGAACTAAACACTCTTAAGTTAGCTCATGAAACAACTCAAGAAGATCATAGAAAGCTCCTAAGATCTCATGAGAAGCTACGCTTCGAGAAGCTCACTCTAGAGCAAGAACATGAGTTTCTAAAAGCAATCAATGACGATCTTCGAAAGAAGAGTTCTTCATATCTTGCCAAACGACTTCTCTTGTCTAATTTCTTGCCACCCATTAAGACTAAGCATGACAAGCATAAGAAAAATTCTTCCTCTAGTAGTAACAATAACCATGCTAAATCCAATGTTGTTGCTTCTAGTAGTTCTCTTGATTCCACTAACAATGTTTCAAGCCAAGTTACACTTGAGCAAGAAAATAGTCTATTGAAAGGGATCATAGAGAAAGGTGTCTACAAGAGCCTTGCGGAAGCAAGAACTTTGAGGAAATTATTCGCAAGCAAGGAAGGCACCGGAAGAATCAAGGAATTGGTTTTGAGCGAAAGTTCAACGCCGAAGGTGTTGAATGGGAAGAAGGTCAATATCCTACTCCACAGTTTGTTCCTCAAAAGGAGAAGTATGATCCTACTTCTTCCAAGGTGGAACAAGCTCAAGATGACCTTCCACCACAAGACCACAAGCTAAAAGGCAAGGACAAGCTTCAAGAGGAGATTGATGCATTTGTTGAAGCACCTCAAGCCATGGTCAAGTGGGTTCCCAAGGAAACGTCAAGTTCTACTTCGTCAAGCTCAACTACAACCCCAAGGATTCCCATAAAGATGATGTGGATCCCGAAGAAGAAGAACTAGAAAGTTCTTGAGGGTGACTCCGCCAATATACTTCACTCACATTCATTTTGGCAAAAACTTGTGCAATCAACTTCCACATCGTGCACTAGTTCATGGAGTCACAAACCCTCTTGTTGGTAAGTCAAGGGACAAGGTAATCATTGCTTTCATGGACATCATCTATTGTGAACTTCAATCTATGTCCATGGATATCCTTGTTTGTTCCTTGTGGGACTAACCCATGTAGGTATTGAAAGTGCCCGAATCCAAAGGATAGCTCCCAACTCTTGATGATCTTCATCAACATTGAGCATCCACATCTTCAACATCTACATGAAGTCTTCTACGACAACCCAAGGTTAGTTTGACCCTTTAAAAGGGTTCTCACATCTAGGGAGCTTTGCTCTAAAAATTGAGCTAAAGCATCTTCAAATGATGTGAACACATCAATGCTTTATGTAAAAGTGGTAACCCCACTTGTGCTTAAGCGATGAGTATGACCTATGATCAAATGTTCTCATTTGGCTCCTAAGTCAATATACTCATATAAAGATGACCTAGTCATCGACAAATTGTGTGTTAGTTGCTAGAGTTTTGTTGTGCATGTTTGACACATATTTCATTTGCTATCTTATTGTGTGAGCATGTTGGATGCATGATTTTATCCATTCGAGGACATCCATTTGTTGTTTTGGTCTTTTGAGTTTTTCGACCAAATGGATGGACAAGAATGCCTAAGTACCTCCCCTAGCTATCTATGCTTTCTTGTCTCAAATTCTATTCATGCTTACATCACAAATTTTGAACAAGTCATTTTCGGACCCTCGGGTGAGGAGCACTTGAGCCACCGATCCGTCAAAGGCTAACTTCCAAAACCTTCTAATTGATTTCGGTCGACCAACTCACTCAAACTCGGTCGAACCGAAAGCATTTAAACTGATCTAGGTTTTCACCTCGGTGAAACCGAGTTGTGATTTTCGGCGTGATCGAAGTGCATAACGCCTAGCGAGTTATCCATCTCGGTGCCACCGAAGTTTTACAACTCGGTCCCACCGACAACGAAGGGGTATATATTCCGAGGGGGCGCGCTGATTCCTCCTTCAAGCGTTTAGCCCCACACCCTTCTTTGCCGTCGCCTTGGTCTCCGGATCGTCGCTGCCGTTGTTGCATGCGCCCCGCCGCAGGTCTCCGTCGCCATCAACGGCCATCTCCTCCGAGCCGTTGCCGCCGTAGAAAAACTCCACCAAGTTAGGGTGAGTTTTGATCCCACTCGTGCTCCCATCTCCGATTCAATGCACGTTTGGATTGCCTAGTATCTTGCCACGATTGAAATCCTCCTGTACAACAGATTAGTTCGTTTGAACTAGATTCGAGTAAAAGTATTAGGGTTAGGTTTCCACGGAACACATCTCGGTGAGACCGATTTTATAGTTTCGGTATGACCGATTTGGCCTATGGCCATTGCCTTTGCACCTTCGGTCCAACCGAAGTTGTGCAAAATCGGTGTGACCGAAATGAAGATTCTGTGAAACCCTAGTGTTTTCGGCGGGACGAAACCCACTTGGTCAAACCGAAAGTAGTGTGACAAGCTCTGTTTAACACTTCGGATTCACGAACCTTAAACTCGGTCGACCGAAATGTCTTCTGTGAAAACTTAATACTAGAATTTGAACTCATTTTTTTGCAAAAACTTCTGCAGTTTGTGATGACTCTTCTTCTCTCGACTACACCTTATCTATTCACGGGTTGTCGGCCATGTCGATGCCGGTGGTGATGAGAATAGGTCGAGACACCCATTGCGAGACATTCCAGAGGCGAGCACTAGTCCCGATCCTAGTAGCTCATCGATGATGGTGAGAGGAGTACACCAAGTGGCTTGCCTCTTGCAGCCACCAGAGCTAGAAAGAAAAGGAATTCAGATGATGAGGATTCAGATTTTGTTGTTGAGGAAGAGGTGATCTCAAAGCCCAAAAGGAAGGTTGTTGCCAAAGAGCAACAAGGTCAACAAACTAAGAAGGGCACCGGCAAAGTCAAGCAGTCAACTGTTGCTAAGAAGCTGAATTTGGGAGAGGCAGCTGCAAGCAAAGTGAAGAAAACCACCAAGAGAAAGAGATTAGTGCATGATGATGCAGCAGTAGAGGATGAGGAAGAGGAAGCACCCCAGCCTCCTTCTCAGAAGCCAAAGTTCATGGGTGATGCCATTAAGGCCGGAGCCACATCAAAGCCCAAGAAATCAGCTCCAGTGACCACTCCTCCAGCATAGACATCAACTGAAGTCTTCGCCGATGCTGTCATATCCACTCCGACATCAACCCAGACGGGAGCCGCCAGCAGAGTCCACAGTGACGGTTAGCTCTATGCTTTTTCGAACTTTTTGGTAACTTGTTGCCAAAGGGGGAGAAATTGTATAGATCATAGGACTTCGAGAGAGAGAGTGCTGTTGTCTTTGCGCTTTTGCTCTTTCGTTCTTTTGCGGTTTCTTTGAGGTACTTTTGGTTTTCGAGACATTCAGTGTGTTTGATACTCCATTTGTTTCTACCTTAATGAGTGCTTGGTCGTACTATGCTTTAATGTGTGCTTAATGCTTATCATATGCCATTCATATCTTGTATGACCATTTACTCATGTCTTGGTGATTGGGTGCATGCTGTTCATTCTTATCATTTTGTGCGCTCCACCAAGATGTATGTGACATGGAAGAGTGACCCATGATCCTAATCGATTGTGCATTTGCATTCAAACGCAAATCTTAAATAATGCACAAATTTAGGGGGAGCTCTTGCTTATCACATACTTCTCAAAGCGACGATATTATTCATTGATTATATCCTTTGTCGAAGCTTTGATCTATATGTTGTCATCAATTACCAAAAAGGGGGAGATTGAAAGTGCAACTAATCCCCGGGTGGTTTTGGTAATTAACAACAACATATATATCATTGAACTAATAGTTACTTGAGAATCATTTCAGAGAGTTCAGTGATATGGGTATGGCAAGGACTGAAGAAGTGGACCCCTCAAAATGCTAAGGCAAGCATTGGCAAAAGCTCAAGACTCCATTTTTGGTTTAGTGATCCAAGATCACATTGAGTCCATAGGAAAAGCCAATACTATTAAAAGGGGATGAGGTTATGATGATGATCTGGTTGCTCAAGTGCTTAGTGATACATCTCCTAAACTATAGCAACTTTCACTGCCATATACACTCATAAGTAGTCTCGGTCCCACCGATATTCCAAACTCAGTCACACCGAGATGAACCACCTCAGCCATAAGCCAAACCCTAGTAAACTCGGATTTTCCGATTCGAACTCGGTCTCACGAAACATGAGTTGCCAAGCTTCAGAACCTTCGTCATCAAATCGGTGTCACCGAGATGATGAAGTCGGTCCCACCAAACTGGCATGCTCTTGTCATTGCACGAATCGGACTCACCGAGATTGTATTTTCGGTCCCACGAAAATCCCAACGCTCACATTATTTGAACTATCGGTCTCACCGAGTTGTCAACTTCGGTCCCACCGAGATTGCTCAAATGTGTGTAACGGTTGGATTTTGTGTGGAGGCTATTTATACCCCTCCACCCCTCTTCATTCGTGGAGAGAGCCATCGAAAGAACTACCACTCCTACCTTACATTTACGAGAAGAGAACTACCTACCCTTGTGTTGAGATCAAGTTGCTCCACTCCCACCATATGAAGCTTGATCTCTAGCCTTCCCAAGTTGCTTTCCACTCAATCCTTTCTTCCACCACAGCCAAATCAGTGAGGAGAGTTGAGTGTTGGGGAGATTATCATTTGAAGCACAAGAGCAAGGAGTTCATCATCATCTACAACATCTATTACCTTTTGGAGGTGGTGCCTCCTAGATTGGTTAGGTGTCGCTTGGGAGCCTCCGTCATCGAGATGTGGAGTTGAACCAAAAAGTTAAGTAAGGGCAAGGAGATCGCCTACTTCGTGAAGATCTACCCGAGTAAGGCTAGCCCTCCGTGGGCGTAGGCCATGATGGAATAGACAAGGTTGCTTCTTCGTGGACCCTTCGTGGGTGGAGCCCTCCGTGGACTCTCGCAGCCGTTACCCTCTGTGGGTTGAAGTCTCCATCAGCGTGGAAGTACGATAGCACCACCTATCGGAACCACGAGAAAAATCACCGCGTCTCCAAAATTGCGTTTGCTCTTCTCCACCTCTCTTTACTACATGTGCAATTTACTTTCCGCTGCCTATACTCTAGAATTGCATGTGTAGGGTGATGCTTGACTTGATCATAATTGTGAATCTGCCAAAAACTGTTCTTTGTCAAAAGGCAGAATTTTTATATTGTCAAGTAGTCTAATCACCCCCCCTCTAGACATACTTTCGATCCGACAAGGGGTTTGGTGCAATTGTTTGATGTATTGCTTGAGCCTCATGGGCATATATATAGGAGTACATGATCTACTTGGAGTACAAGGCAAGCCAAAATATTTCCTAGTCTAGCCTATGTTTCCTAATACAATCACATTACTCAACATCCCCTAGCAGTCACAATGGTAGCGACGCAGACGGTGAAACTGGAGAACAATCCGAAGGCAAGCCGACGGACACCCCCCCACAGTCGTAACGGTCGACACATCGCGCAGTCGTGGCTGGAGTGGAAACCAACGAGGTTGCTCAAGCAGGCGGTAGCCCTTTGTACCGTTTGTCGATGTAGCCAAGAGCGTGGGTGGTGGAGTCGTGGTCGAGGTAGCCGTGCGAAGAATGTCGTGGTCGATGTCGAGTCGGGGTGGCCGGTGTCGAGGAAGTCGCTGTGGAGCCGCGGGCGCAAGAGGCGCCGAGTTAGTCATGGGCGCAGTGGTGACAAGTGTCAGGACCCCGACTCATTGTCACATCGATCTAGCATGTAACACCTCATATCACTTTGCGGCCTCACGCACGGTATTCCCACGGGTGTCGCCTTACCTTTGCCCGGGACCGTTTGCACCTTTTGGCACACGTATATGATAGTGTCGCTAGCATCCATATGATAAGGAGCCCGGGCTGACATGGCTAGTCGTAAACCCAAAGTGGCACAGACTTACAGGGACAAGCATCCATGACCCAGCATCGAACGTGTCGGTCATCAGCGAATAAGTTCGGGCTGTAGCCTGGGCTAGCAGGACTCGATAAACCGGCTGTAGCGGGCTAACAGGACTCCGGTACTCAACGCGTGACATTTCCCGAAGGGACGAGACACAGAACGAAGAAGGACACATGCCGCCAGCCTAAGTGTTCGGAGTAGTAGCAAGCTACCATGGCTCGGTGGAAACACTAGGAGACATTTCCGTAAGGAGGCTACTAAAGATAAACAACTAGATAGTCGATCCCACACATACCAAGCATTTCAATAACATACACACAATATGCTCGATATGTGCAAATACAACATGGCATCACAACATGACTCTACGACTCAAGTATTTATTCATTAGGCCCGAGGAGCGAGATATTACAAACAGGGTCTCATGACCCAACATTGAGAGCATACAAATCAAAACACAAGCGGAAGCTATCATGTCCGAAAGTACGAGACATCTATAAATGGAAAATTTGAAAAGCGACGACTATCTCCGAGATCTGCCAAGGGCACAAGATCGTAGCTGAGGTAACAAGCTAAACGTCGAAGTCCACGTGGAACTACTAGCGAGGATGAAGTCTCTCTGCAAAAACATAAAATAGGCAAACGTGAGTACAAATGTACCCAGCAAGACTTACATCAGAACTAACTACATATGCATCATTATCAACAAAGGGATGGTGTAGTTTAACAGCAGCAAGCCAGCTTTGACTCGGTGGCTATCCTAAACTACGACTGCAAGTAACTCTTTTGAGGTGGCGCACACGAGTCCACATATTCACCATATCAATACACCACTATGGATCCGCTCCTGTCTCCCTACGAGAACGCCATCCATAGCACTCACGCTTATCTGGCGTATTTTAGAGTATCCACTTTCACTTGTCTATGAACTGTTATAGGCAACCCAGAAGTCCTTTACCGCGGACACGGCTATTCGAATAGATGATATTAACCCTGCAGGGTGTACTTCTTCATACATGTTTCCACCACTTAGCGTCGCACACGACATGTGCTCGGCGGACTTCAGCTTAAAGCCAACGTGGGTGTAGACCACGACCTACCTAGACACTCAAGTCCCTAGTCGGGTTTATCGCCTATTTGGGTTCCATCTATGAGGAGTTCGGCCAAGTTTAGCGCCACAGCCCCAAACGATGTGAACAGGGTTCCCGAGATACCAAACGGGCATCCGGTACACCGTGCCACGTACCTACCGCATCACAGCCCACACCTACGGTCAGCGCTGTCCACGGCCTCCAGTAGGCTACAAACACCAGAAACTACTTGCAACTCCTGGACAGAGGACTGGGGTGAATAAGAAGTCGAGCGGGGTCATATTTCAGGGCCTAATGCATGGTAGTAGCTGTATCATGGATCACAAACACAGAACTCAGTTCCTAAGGACGGCTTCAATGAGACAACCCACCATGTACTCCTACATGGCCTCTCACCGATACCTTTACCAAATCGTGTTCACACACTTTACTCACACACACAGTAGGACATGTTCACACACCTTTGATTCATCCTCGATGAAACAGACCTGACTCAACTCTAAGCAATAGCAGGCATGACAAACAAACATGAATGAGTAGGCACAACAGGGCTCAAACAACTCCTACTCATGCTAGTGGGTTTCATATATTTACTGTGGAATGACAGGTCATGCAAAGGATAAAGGGGTTCAGCTACCGCGGCATGTAACAGTTGAATCGTCGTTGTCCTAATGCAGTAAAATAGAGCAGGAGCGAGAGAGTGGGATTATATCGGAATGAACAAGGGGGTTTTGCTTGCCTGGCACTTCTGAAGATAATATAGTTCTTCATCGGTGTCATCGAACTCGTCGTCGAAACCATGTCTATCGAGAGGGGACAATTACCGGCAAATAAAGAGGGACACAATCAATGCAATGCAACAAATATGATGCATGATAATGTCAAGGCAATATGCTGTTGATTGAGCTAATGCACCTAGCAACAGATTAAATGGAGTTAGTTTGAATACAAGATCCAAATTCAAACTCCATATGTAGATATTCATATGCCATTATTTGATTTGACCTAAACAGTGAACAAAAGTTGTTCTAACATGCATGAAAATGGTACAGATGGATAGATTGGATTTTTCTGATCATTTTCATATATAATTTGTTTCATTTGGAGCTACAGATTAATTTCTATGAATTTTTGAAGTTTGCAACAATTTCTGGAATTTCCTGTAAAAGAATAAATCCAGAAAAGGATTTACTGCGTCGGCATGACGTCATCGTGACGTCAAGAGGTCAGCGGGTCGTCCAGGTCAAACCTGACCAGTGGGGTCCATCGGTCGTGACTAACTAACTAACCTAGTTAATTAGCACTAACCTAGGTTAACTTAATTAAGTTTTAAACCTAAACTAGATTAATTATCGGGCGGGGCCGCAAGTCGATGGGAGAGAGGAGTGTCAAACCGGCGGTGGGGTCAACCCACGCCGGTCAAGGTCAAAGCCTGCGGCGTTTAACCACCGGGCGAGGCCGATGCGATGGCGGGCCGGGTTTCGCCTCTGAGCGCCGCTGACGCGCGGGAGCACGCCACGGATGCGACGCTTCGTCGCATCAACCGTGGTGGTGGCGCGGCCGAGGAGTGGCCGGAGTGGCGCCGGCGATGACCTGGGCGGTCACCGGAGTTCGGCCTCGAGCGGCTAGAGGGCTACGGTGCGGCTTCGGACGTGCTACTAGGTGCGTTCGGCTCCTAGGAGCAAGGTGAGGACGATGACGCGCTCGGGCGCAAGCTGCAGCGTCCGTAGCGGCGGCGGCGACAAGGTCAGCGGCGGCCGGAGTTCGGTCGCGACGGAGCTATGGCCTAGAGCTCGCAAACGTGAGAGGGGGGGAAGAGAGGGATTCGGGTCAGGAGCTCACTGCGAGGTCGGAGAGAGGCTCGGCGGGCTCGGGGGCGTCCTGTGTGCGGCGAATCGACGGAGAGGGGCGCCGGAGCCGAAGCTTGAAGACGACAGCGATGGCGACGTTGCTGGCTTCCCGGGGTCGCGTGCTTTGGCGCGCGCGTTTCTCTGGCGTCGGCGGAGCTCATAGGGGCGCAGAGAGGCGTGGGATGGCGGTGGCCACGGGCGGCAATGAAGCAGCGACGAGCTGGCGTCGGCCAAAGCGGGGAGGACGAGGAGAGAGCAAGGGGAAGAATGGGGTGTCGGCGGGGTCGGGGCGGCGCCGAGGGGTGGCTTCGAGACGTCGCCGCGCTGTCCAAGCGAGGCAGGCGGCCAGGGAGCTGCGTGGCGAGCTCGGGCACGTCGCGGTGTCCCTCCTCTGCCTACTGGCAGAGGTAGGCGATGACTGGCAGCGGCGCTGGCTGGGCCGGCCAGATGGGCTGCCAAAGACAGAGCTGGGCCAGCAGGTGGGCGCCAGGTAAAGCTCTCTCTCTCTGTTTTCTGTTTTCTATTATTCTGTAGATTTAGGGCTTTATTAAAAATACCTATGCACTTCCAAAAATTATGAAACTGCTCCATGTCACTGTTTGGAATATTTCCAACAGTAAACATTTCAGTTTGAGATTATTTGAGCATTTAAATATTATTAGCAATTAAATGCCCAAATGCAAATACTATATAATTTAATTCAAAAATCCAGGAATAGCCTATAAATATGTTCATCATTTTTGGAGGAGATTTCCACATTTAATGTAAATCATGAACATTTCCAAAGGCATTCTGGGTTATTGAAAATATTTTTATTTAACCTAGTTAAATTCCATTTAGTGCTAGGGTTTCAACAATCCCCATTTCAAATTTAACAGAAATTGAAAATGATGCATGGATGCAATGAAACTAATTACAAGCAATAATCTATGGATGTGACAACTCACCCCCACTAAACAAGAATCTCGCCCCGAGATTCAAGTGTAGGGTAAGATGAAGGGGGGAACGCAAACGAACATAATCTTCACAATCCAGGGTGCACTTCAAACGAACGTTGACTCAATCATCATCTCTATCTCGAAGTCTTGCTCTGAGGACTCCAACTAACATGACAACGAGAGGGAAAGAAAGACTCTGGAAGGATCGGTCTTCTCGAAGGTTGAACAACTCAGGATCAACTCATGGAATGAGACATTGAAACATCTCTCGAGCTGAGACATGAAGCATACATCTGAAGGAATGGAGTGAGATAGATGACGAGGGTTCACTAGGTAGACAACAATTCTACACTTCTCAAGAGGATGGTGAATGGTTGTCAACGTAGCGAGGAGTTGAGTTGCCATGATACCATAACGATGCACCTTAGGGAAGGTGACTCGTAGAAATATCCCCTTAAGTGGCAGAAAGAATTACCTTTGATTCAGAGATCATTGAAATTCTTTATACCAGCCTAAGGCAATTACAATTAATCATTTGAAGGAATCCGAAGGAATGACATTCTCGGGCCAAAATGGATGATGTGGATTACCTTGTTGAAGACAACACAAGGGATGATTTTGCTTATCATCGGAAAATGGATGGGACCCAAGATAGGATGGCACAATGACGGTGCAAGCTGGAAACAAAACACAAATGTTGGAAATGATTCTAGTAACTGGGAAGAAACCCAACAGCAGAGTGTGATTCCACTATTGGAATGGTTATAGCATAACCGAGGAAACTGAGAGCAATCCTAGTTAGTGCCGATGATAACACCTAGTGCTTGTGCGTGCTCTCAGGAACTTGAGCATTTCCATATTCATCAAGGTTTTACCAACATCCGTGTCAAGGATCCTGGCGTCACAACATACTACCATGATGAATAGAAATGGACGATGCAGATGCAAAGGAAGATGACACTTTCTCAGATTTCACCTTAACGGGGCCAAGGAACGAAATCTGGATGATCGACCGAGAGACATTTAGCACTCCGCTTCTAATGTTCTCCTTGATGTACTAGCGTATCCCATTCATAGATATGGTTTGATATCTAGAACATCAAGTAACAGATCGGACATCGGGAGCACAAAAATCATAAGGCACACAAATAGGGAATAATTCCTACGAAGTCCTTATGGAGAGGTGGCCAACTTCTTCAATCAAGATATTACAATAACAGGTCTTCCGGCTGGGTGTGTTGGCCACGACATCCTCTTTACCGGTTATCGAGAGACCAATATTATAGTTCTCGGGAAACATTCCAACCATCATATCTGCCTGAGATTCAGATCTGGTTGGTGTCAGAATAATCTAGAATCATCGAGTCTAGAAAAAGAAATGAAAGTTTGCAACACAAATTGACGAGATGACGTCGCGAGATTCTCGGGAAATGAACTATGATAGCAAGTTCCAAAACATGAGCTGGTTCTGCTACAAACCTGTGAACACGCTGTCCAAGACAAGCATGACCACATAATAGTCTTATGATAAAACACTACCGAGTTCAGGTGGGGAACCATCATCTAGGATAACGAAGTCTTGTGCATGACCTAGGATTTGCACAACAACTCCTTTTCCTTGAACAATCAATCAGTGGCTTGGTGTGCTAAGAATACATATAGAATGAAGGTTGCAAGTCTCCATACCACAGAATACTTCGCACGTATGCATGAATGATTTTGGATGATTCCAAAGGAAGCAATATTGACTTTCTCGAATCCACGGCGGCAACTTGCATCGAATGCACATGAAGTAGAGGAAGTCACTTCTTACATCCGAGCATATGCTTCATGAGCTAGCATGAGCAAATGCTTTTAAAAGTTTCCAACACTAGCTTAATGTCCAACAAAGTCATGGAGAAGATAAGGATGTTGTCGATGGGCTCAACAACAATACATCCAGATTCCCATGGAGATGGAATTCCATAACTATGTGAACAAAGTGATAGTATTGGTCAGACCTAAGGAAATAATGGTGTATGCTCGAGGGATCAACCACGAGTAAGACAACATTACGAACATCGTTGGTTCTGATATGACTTGACAATGGCCCATACTCAAGTCAAAGTTTTGACAACGCAATAGATCCAACAACTGATCACGAGGACCAATCGATGGGGATATCATCTTTCTTCAACACATATACAAGATATCCCTTAATATGAACTAAATTAGACGAGCTTCCATCTTCCAACTCTCCAATTGTTGTTTAGCTTGACCAACTAGCTCAGGGGTATCTAACACGGATTCTTGGAGAAGGAATGGTTTATTGGAAACCAACTTGATCACGAACTCAACATAGCGGTCAGGTGACAACCTGGTGATACCTTCGAGAAGATATTCGGAAAATCACGAACCACCGATATGTTACTAAGCTCGAGAACAATCTTGCTTTTCAGGGCAAGACGATATGATCAGCAGAGCAAGGGTTTGACAAAATCGTAACTCATTGATCGAGGAGTGCACCAGAAATAGAGACTATGTAGCACGATCAATCCTAGGATGATAATTCAATGATCAGCACACTAAGAATGAAGTTATTGTCCATTTACTACCAAGCAACGGAGTTGCTAGAAGTATTGATTTCACACATCATGGTTCACTTGTCGGCATTCCGGTTACGACAACACGGAACCGAGGAATGAGTAATGATGGCGAGAAGTATTACTGCGTCAAGAATTCATAAGAAGTAGTGCAATTCTCATGATATTCTTAATGTCAAGATGGTAATACTCCAAGGTAGAACAGAGCAAAAGCTAGATTAGCAATTTGATCTGCGAATTACAATTGCTTTGACCCAATCCTAGATATGGATGAGGTTCTGGAATTTGTTTCTCCTAGTCATTCTGGAATAGAATGGCTTGACGGACCACAGAAGTAAAAGGCATCGATGAACACGAATGCACGACTACTCCTGACTATCAATCGATAGACGAAGGTCAGTATACAACTAAAGGGGGACAACTCAAAGGAACATATGATTTTCTGAGTTGTGGATGCATAGATTAGTATGTCGAACCAATTTCAACAAATTTCTTCCGGATAATCCATGCGGAAAGGTAGAACTGGCAGAGTCACAATATAAAATGGAGGACTCATCGAGAGCACTCTTGTTGTGATCTTTTGGTTTAACAAACTTCTGCCCTAAGTGGTTCATAGTATTTGGAAGAAGGAAATACCATGGACCTCGAGGACTAATGCAAAGGTTACTAATTTCCTAAAGGAACTAGCAAACACTATCAACATGAGGTAAGTAGGGTGAGTCTTGGGTTCAAAACCCAGGAATAGAATACCTACTACTAAGTAGCATCACGGAATGCTTTCGAGAATGAAGGCCAGAGTCAGCACACTGGGGCACAAATCATGGCTAGATTGCTAGATGATCCCCTAAGACACCTAGGGTCATAATAATAATTCCAACATATATGTCGAGGCAATAGAATACCTCAACTCACCGATTAGTGTGGTTAATCTGGCCCAAAGGAACATCGGAACGGGAGGAAGGGATTTTGCCAATGCTTCAGACTATTTAGGAACCTGGAATGACTCGGACAGCATAACGGCTGTAAATGCTCAAAAAGTTTGGAGACATGCTACAAAAATGGTGGCATAGCCACTCCGAAGCACAATATCAAGGTTTCGAGATCAACAGTTATGAACATAGGGAAGTAGTAAATCTGAGCTGAGATTTGAAACTAACAATTCTATAGGTCTATGGATTAGTAACACGTCATCCTGATAGATAGATGAGAAGGCCTAGTTCTTAATCCCCGTAGAAGAGAAGAGGATGACTCAGATCAGAAGGCCATGAGGTATAAGGAGTAAAAAGAGCCTTATGTTTCCATCCCACAATCAATTCCCTTACATATAACTAAAGCATTTCTAGACTCAACTTCGACCAGTTTGGCTTGGTAATCCTACAGGCAGTCAGGCTCTGATACCAAAACTATCAGGACCCCGACTCATTGTCACATCGATCTAGCATGTAACACCTCATATCACTTTGCGGCCTCACGCACGGTATTCCCACGGGTGTCGCCTTACCTTTGCCCGGGACCGTTTGCGCCTTTTGGCACACGTATATGATAGTGTCGCTAGCATCCATATGATAAGGAGCCCGGGCTGACATGGCTAGTCGTAAACCCAAAGTGGCACAGACTTACAGGACAGCATCCATGACCAAAGCATCGAGCGTGTCGGTCATCGCGAATAAGTTCGGGCTGTAGCATGGGCTAGCAGGACTCGATAAACCGGCTGTAGCGGGCTAACGGGACTCGGTACTCAGCGCGTGACATTTCCCGAAGGACAGTACACGAGAGCGAAGAAGGACACATGCCGACCAGCCTAAGTGTTCCGGAGCAGTAGCAAGCTACCATGGCTCGGTGGAAACACTAGGAGACATTTCCGTAAGAGAGGCTACTAAAGATAAACAACTAGATAGTCGATCCACACATACCAAGCATTTCAATAACATACACACAATATGCTCGATATGTGCAAATACAACATGGCATCACAACATGACTCTACGACTCAAGTATTTATTCATTAGGCTCCGAGGAGCGAGATATTACAAACAGGGGTCTCATGACCCAACATTCAGAGCATACAAATCAAAACACAAGCGGAAGCTATCATGTCTGAGTACAGACATCTATAAATGGAAAAGGCTGAAAAGCCTGACTATCTGCCAGATCCTGCCAAGGGCACAAGATCGTAGCTGAGGTAACAAGCTAAACGTCGAAGTCCACGTGGAACTACTAGCGAGACTGAAGTCTCTCTGCAAAAACATAAAATAGGCAAGCGTGAGTACAAATGTACCCAGCAAGACTTACATCAGAACTAACTACATATGCATCATTATCAACAAAGGGATGGTGTAGTTTAACAGCAGCAAGCCAGCTTTGACTCGGTGGCTATCCTAAACTACGACGCAAGTAACTCTTTTGAGGTGGCGCACTACGAGTCCACATATTCACCATATCAATACACCACTATGGATCCGCTCCGTCTCCCTACGAGAACGCCATCCATAGCACTCACGCTTATCTGGCGTATTTTAGAGTATCCACTTTCACTTGTCTATGAACTGTTATAGGCAACCTGAAGTCCTTTACGCGGACACGGCTATTGAATAGATGATATTAACCTGCAAGGGTGTACTTCTTCATACATGTTTCCACCACTTAGCGTCGCAGACACGACATGTGCTCGGCAGACTTCAGCTTAAAGCCGACGTGGGTGTAGACCACGACCTACCTAGACACTCAAGTCCCTAGTCCAGGTTTATCGCCTATTTGGGTTCCATCTATGAGGAGTTCGGCCAAGTTTCGCTCACAGCCCCAAACGATGTGAACAGGGTTCCCGAGATACCAAGCGGGCATCCGGTACACCGTGCCACGTACCTACCAAGATCACAGCCCACCCCTACGGTCGGCGCTGTCCACGGCCTCGATGAGGCTACAAACACCGAAACTACTTGCAACTCCCGGACAGAGGACTGGGGTGAATAAGAAGTCGGCGGGGTCATATTTCAGGCCCAATGCATGGTAGTAGCTGAATCATGGATCACAAACACAGAACTCAGTTCCTAAGGACGGCTTCAATGAGACAACCCACCATGTACTCCTACATGGCCTCTCACCGATACCTTTACCAAATCGTGTTCACACACTTTACTCACACACACAGTAGGACATGTTCACACACCTCTGATTCATCCTCGATGAAACAGACCTGACTCAACTCTATGCAATAGCAGGCATGACAAACAAACATGAATGAGTAGGCACAACAGGGCTCAAACAACTCCTACTCATGCTAGTGGGTTTCATATATTTACTGTGGAATGACAGGTCATGCAAAGGATAAAGGGGTTCAGCTACCGCAGCATGTAACAGTTGAATCGTCGTTGTCCTAATGCAGTAAAATAGAGCAGGAGCGAGAGAGTGGGATTATATCGGAATGAACAAGGGGGTTTTGCTTGCCTGGCACTTCTGAAGATAATATAGTTCTTCATCGGTGTCATCGAACTCGTCGTCGAAACCATGTCTATCGAGAGGGGACAATTACCGGCAAATAAAGAGGGACACAATCAATGCAATGCAACAAATATGATGCATGATAATGTCAAGGCAATATGCTGTTGATTGAGCTAATGCACCTAGCAACAGATTAAATGGAGTTGGTTTGAATACAAGATCCAAATTCAAACTCCATATGTAGATATTCATATGCCATTATTTGATTTGACCTAAACAGTGAACAAAAGTTGTTCTAACATGCATGAAAATGGTACAGATGGATAGATTGGATTTTTCTGATCATTTTTCATATATAATTTGTTTCATTTGGAGCTACAGATTAATTTCTATGAATTTTTGAAGTTTGCAATAATTTCTGGAATTTCCTGTAAAAGAATAAATCCAGAAAAGGATTTACTGCGTCGGCATGACGTCATCGTGACGTCAGCAGGTCAGCGGGGTCGTCCAGGTCAAACCTGACCAGTGGGGTCCACTGGTCAGTGACTAACTAACTAACCTAGTTAATTAGCACTAACCTAGGTTAACTTAATTAAGTTTTAAACCTAAACTAGATTAATTATCCGGGCGGGGCCCGCAAGTCAGTGGGAGAGAGGGGAGTGTCAAACCGGGCAGTGGGGTCAACCCACGCCGGTCAAGGGGTCAAAGCCTGCCGGCGTTTAACCGCCGGCGAGGCGAGATCTTGCGGCGGGCCGGGTTTCGCCTACAGAGCGCCACTTGACGCGCGGAGCACAGCTACGGGATGCGGACGCTCGTCCGCATCCAACCGTGGTGGTGGCGCGGCGGGAGTGGCGGAGTGGCGCCGGCGGCGACGACGGGCGGTCACCGGAGTTCGCCTCGGCGGCTAGAGAGGCTACAGTGCGGCCGGACGTGCTACTAGGTGCGTTCGGCTCCTAGGAGCAAGGTGAGGGCGATAGCCTTCGGCGCAAGCTGCAGCGTCCGTAGCGGCGGCGGCGACAAGGTCAGCGGCGGCCGGAGTTCGGTCGCGACGGAGCTATGGCCTAGAGCTCGCAAACGTGAGGGGGGGAAGAGAGGGATTCGGGTCAGGAGCTCACTGCGAGGTCGGAGAGAGGCTCGGCGGGCTCGGGGGCGTCCTGTGTGCGGCGAATCGACGGAGAGGGCGCCGAAGCCGAAGCTTGAAGACGACAGCCATGGCGACGTTGCTGGCCTCCCGGGGTCGCGTGCTTTGGCGTGCGGCTCTACGACGTCGAGGCGGAGCTCATAGGGGCGTTGGTGAGGCGTGGGGTGGCCGGTGGCCACGGCGGCAATGAACGGCGGCGACGAGCGCGTCGGCCAAAGCGGGGGAGGACGAGGGAGAGAGCAAGGGGGAAGAATGGGGTGTCGGCGGGGTCGGGGCGGCGCCGAGGGGTGGCTTCGAGACGTCGCCGCGCTGTCCAAGCGAGGCAGGCGGCCAGGGAGCTGCGTGGCGAGCTCGGGCACGTCGCGGTGTCCCTCCTCTGCCTACTGGCAGAGGTAGGCGATGACTGGCAGCGGCGCTGGCTGGGCCGGCCAGATGGGCTGCCAGCACAGGAGCTGGGCCAGGCCAGGTGGGCGCCAGGTAAAGCTCTCTCTCTCTCTGTTTTCTGTTTTCTATTATTCTGTAGATTTAGGGCTTTATTAAAAATACCTATGCACTTCCAAAAATTATGAAACTGCTCCATGTCACTGTTTGGAATATTTCCAACAGTAAACATTTCAGTTTGAGATTATTTGAGCATTTAAATATTATTAGAAATTAAATGCCCAAATGCAAATACTATATAATTTAATTCAAAAATCCAGGAATAGCCTATAAATATGTTCATCATTTTTGGAGGAGATTTCCACATTTAACAGAAATCATGAACATTTCCAAAGGCATTCTGGGTTATTGAAAATATTTTTATTGAACCTAGTTAAATTCCATTTAGTGCTAGGGTTTCAACAATCCCCATTTCAAATTTAACAGAAATTGAAAATGATGCATGGATGCAATGAAACTAATTACAAGCAATAATCTATGGATGTGACAACTAGGTAGTGGTGCGCCAGAAGGATGATGGTGTTGACGACGCGTCGCGGCGGGTTTGCCAAGCCCAGGGACACATCGTGGACGAAGGCACGCACCGGTGTTGCCAGCACCGGGCATGCGTAGATGGACGAAGACAAAGTTGACGAAGCGCCGACTAGGCTTGCCAGGCCCGGGGACACGTCGTGGATGAAGGCACGCATCGGTGTTGCCAGCACCAGGCATGCGTAGACGAGGGACCTACACGAGCTGTACGCCATGTCGAAGAAGTCGGAGGGGCTAGCAGAGAAGAACTCGACGACGATTGCGGCGTCCATCGGCCCAGGGAGGATGTCACCAACGGTGGTCGGAGTAGACGAAGTGGCCAGGGTAGATGACGGCGACGTAGGCGACGGGCTGGTGCTTGGGCGAAGACGAAGGGGGTGGACGGGCAGTGGCGGCAGCCAAAGAAGAGCGACGGCGGCGGCCTGACACCGGCGGCAGCGGCGGCGGCCTGACGCCGGCGGCGGCAGCTAGGTTAAAAGTGCGGCGACGGTGCTCGAAGTAGGCGAAGAACCCTGACAGCATGACGAAGACCGGCGCGGACGGCGGCGTTCCCGTGCCAAGGGAGACGGCGCGGTGCATACCACGGGAGGTCGACGCGCGATGACAGCGGAGTGGATCGCGGGCCGGGGCACCACAGCCTGAAGGGGCGACGCAGCGGTGGCAGGAGGGTCGAGGCGATGCCAGGAAGACCTCGGGGCGGCAGCGGAGACCGCAAGCCACGACGCTGCGGACCGAAGGGGCGACGCAACGGCGGTTCGCGAGTCGGTGCAACCGCGGGGACGGCCTCGGGGCGGCGATGGGGACCTCTTATCGCGGCACTATGGACCAAAGGAGCGACGCAGTGGCGACGCACGATTCGATGCAGCCACGAGGAGAACCATGGGGCGGCGGCGCTGCGGCCCGACGGGGCGACGCAGTGGCAGCCCAATGCTCGATCGGTGGAGAAGCGCGCTGAACTCGGGGACGATCTTCACGGGACCTGCGGAGGCGCGCGTAACCGACGGGCTAGGTCGGTCGCGTGCCGTAGATGAGACGGATCGCGGCGGCGAGCGGGTGATCAAGCCGATCGCGCGTGAAGTTGGGACGCCGCTCGGTGGAGGCGTGGTGGCGGCGGAGTCCGAGATGAAGCCGGCGACGGCGGAGGGCGTGAGACGTCGTGCGGACGAGCTTGTCAGCACCGGCATCCGGGCTGCCAAAGCAATGCCGGCGCCCAGGCAGCGAGGCCCGAGCGACCAACGGAGCAGCGGCGCCCGAGTTGAGGCAGCCGACGAGCCTGACGCAGCCGAGGACGAGGCCGGCGAGGTAGACCGCCGGGCCGCCATACAGATACGGCGGAGGCGGGTGACGTGGATCGATAGGCAGGCCGGCGCACGAGCGAGGGCTATAATTGGCCATCGCATGGCACGGGGCCGCCAGGTCGGGGCGATGCAAGTGTCCCGATCGGAGCAGGGCGGTGACGGCCGACGCAGGGCGACAGGCGGACCAATGCGTGGATGGCGGCTGGCCCTGACGGACTGCCTCGGCGCGCGTGGCCGCTGGGTCGGAGGAGAGGCGGTTGGTCGCGCCGTGGTCGGAGTAGAGGCGCTCGGGGTCGACGGCGGCGGTGGGCAACGCAAACCGATCAAGAATAGATCGGAAAACCAAAAAGAAACCGCGCGCTCAAGATGACCGGCGGGAGAGAGAAAACCCCGGAGCAAGGCTCGGGGAAAAGACTCTCTAGGGCAGCCGGTCAACACGACCGGCGGACGAACCCTAGGTACGGGCAGCGCGGCCCCCGGCGGCGGTCATGGAGGCCGACCGTCACGGGGGCGGCGCGCAGGTGTGGAAGCGGGGGCGGCTAGGGTTTAGGATCGACTTGCGATAGATACCATGTTAGAAGGGAAAGAGGGGGTTTGGTGCAATTGTTTGATGTATTGCTTGAGCCTCATGGGCATATATATATAGGACTACATGATCTACTTGGAGTACAAGGCAAGCCAGGATATTTCCTAGTCTAACCTATGTTTCCTAATGCAATCACGTTACTCAACATCCCCTGCAGTCGTAATGGTAGCGACGCAGACGGTGAGACTGAAGAACAATCCGAAGGCAAGCCGACGGACACTGCTCAGCAACGACAAGGCTGGCAACAGCGGTTCTGCAGCCGCACTAAACTCCCGATGTAAAAGCAGCAGCAACAGAAGTGAGTGCGTGATCGCCGTAATGGATCAATCCTATATCGGGAAAAAAAGGCAGTGCGGAAGTCCAGGCACCACGGCCGACGCAAGGGGCACATGGTTGGCTAGCAAGGCGGTTAACGCTGCGCGTATCTTCAGCCGGTTGATTTGAAACGATTTCCTTTCCAGAAAGGTGCTACCCAAAACCTGCATCTGTATTTTACTCTTTGCATTTGCAACGGTGCTGTCACGGGGAGCAACGATGTTTTGCTTTTCTAAATCCCTTGTTCACTGTCCTACCCATGGGTTATATGTGGACGTAGCTTTCATGCATACAGTGGTATAGTGCGAGCTCATCATGATCCATCAACTAGACCGTAATGGACATATCATTACTCCCAATGATATAACAGTATATCATCGATCAATTAATTAATTAAGCATGTCCGCCGACCAAATAGATGAACAGACAATTTACTTTGACGGCCAGGAATCGACTCAGTTCATACTCAGAAAGAGTAACAGTGGTCTGATCTGAACAGAAGAAACTTTAACACTTGCATTAACAGCTGCTCTTAATCTAGATCAAATGCTGAGGGCCCATCATACACAAAAATAAATAAATTCGAAGGGCCCATGGCAGCTTAGGACATGCGCTTTGATATGCCAGCTGCCAGGGCAGCACGTGGACAGACCCTCTTGCATATCTTCACTACCCCATCCCCATTTGAGCAAGCGATACACTCCCTTGTCTTACTTGTCCATATTTTACACTTTGGTAACGCATATCTTCAGTGATATTTCTTTTACCTCTCGTCGAAGTTTGAGGGCTCTACTCTCCTCTCCGAACCAAATGGGATACTAGCTATACGAAAATCAAAGTGAGCTAGCTTCATGCTGAAACGAAATGATCTTGTCTTTCTCTCTTCGTCAATTTTATTTCTTCCTCCGATAGATGGTAAAGCCGTGATATGTCCCAACGAAAGGTAGAAATAAGAGGCATAGGGAACAAACAAGCGCGAGATTATTGCGGACAACCAAGCCAACAATTTGACTTGTCATGGTGTGAGAGGATAAGTCAACAAGGGATAAATCATCAATGAGTCCAGATCAAAGAAGCACACGAGACAAAGAGTCGAAATTAGCAATTGTTGACAATAATCTTGCCTCATGCAAGTCGTAATTAGGTAAGATTCTACTTGGTGGTAGTCTTGTGTAGATAGGGTAATTAGCAGACTAGTACAAGTTGTAATAGCTGGATGGGTAGTCAGCTTCCATGTTGCACGTGACGTTGTCCGTGGCTCCGTGCTACGCTGGGCTATCTGTGTGTCCAAGTCCAAATTAGTTTAGGCTAGGATTACTATTAGTCGCATACCGCTAGTTGGAGAAGTGTCGCATCTCTTTATATACCTGGTTCTCTACACCCCTCTTAAGTGTTTTGTTGAGGAGAGAAATAGTAGACAACATGTGCTCGCTTGCCCGTGACGTGCACGCGACATGTGGTGAATGTTTAACGTGTATCTAAAAAGTGTTCATTTCAAAATAAAAACATTAATTGCCCCATATTTAAAAATGTTTATTTTGCTTTCAAAAAATAATCAACATCTATTTTTATGTTTAAGTTAATTTCAGTGTGTATTCAAAAAAGTTCATAACATTAAATCAATATTTTAGAAAATAATTTGTATTTGAACAAATATTCAAACCATTTAAAGAATATTCATTGTTTATATGGAAAATGTTTGATGTGCATTTAGCAATTATTCCATGTGTATTTATGTATTTGAAAAAAAATTCAACTTATATTAAAAAATTTGATTAAAAATATTTTAAGCATATTTAAATAATATCTCACTGTGTCTTTGAAAAATATTTGACGTGCATATACGAAATATGCAACTCGTATTTGAAAGTGTCCAAAGTGTACTTGAAAAAAGTTTAATGTGTATTTAGAAAAGGTCTAATGTGTATTTGTTATATTTTCGAAAAATTTGAACTTTTTTAGAAATGTTCATCGTGTCTTCAAAAAAATTAGCTGAGTTAGCATATGTTTCCGTGTAGCTGGGCTAGCTGAGTTTTCTCACTTCAGGTTGCAAAGGTTCTAGATCTGTTTTTTCTAGTTTTTGTAACTTTCTAGAAGTACCCTGTCCGAAATCATCGTTTTTCCATTGTTGTTTCCATATTTTATTTTTATTTTTTCCGTTTAGTTTTCAATTTATTTTTTCCTTTAAAAAATTACAAGTTATAAATGGGGATGGGGTAGAGGTACACACGTGATCGAGGGACCAGAGGACGGATTCTTTGGTTGAGTGATACGTCTCCAACGTATCTATAATTTATGAAGTATTCATGCTATTATATTATCCATCTATGATGTTTTATATGCATTTATATGATTTTTGGGACTAATCTATTAACCTAGAGCCCAGTGCCAGTTTCTGTTTTCTCCTTGTTTTTGAGTTTTACAGAAAAGGAATACCAAACGGAGTCCAATTAACGTGCCAATTTTTGAGGATTTTTTATGGACCAAAAGAAGACCACGGAGCATCGGAGTTGGTCCAGAGGAGTCTCGGGCTGCCCACGAGAGTGGGGGGCGCGCCCCCCTATCTCGTGGACAGCCCGGAGGCCCCCCTAACGTGAAACCAACGCCAAAAATTCCTATAAATACAGAAACCTTCGGGAAATAACCTAGATCGGAAGTTCCGCCGCCGCAAGCCTCTGTAGCCACGAGAAATCAATCTAGGCCCTCTCTGGCACCCTGTCGGAGGGGGCCATCATCACCGGAGGCCATGGAGGAGTATCCCGGAGGGGCCATCATCACCATGAAGGCCAAGGACCAGAGGGTGGAGGCCATGGAGGAGGAAGCACAAGGGGGAGAACCTCTCCTCCTCTCTTTTGTTGGCACCGGAGTGCCATCGGGAGGGGAATCATCGCCGTGGTGATCGTCTTCATCAACATCACCATCATCATCACCATCCTCATCTCTTTTACGCGGTCCACTCTCCCGCACCCCGCTATAATCCCTACTTGAACATGGTGCTTTATGCCACATATTATGATTCAATGATGTGTTGCCATCCTATGATGTTTTGAGTAGATATCTTTTGTCCTTGGGTTGATTGATGGTCTAGATTGGTATGAGTTGTATGTTTTATCTTGGTGCTGTCCTATGGTGCCCTCCGTGTCGCGCAAGCGTGAGGGGTTCCCGCTATAGGGTGTTGCAATACATTCATGATTCGGTTATAGTGGGTTGGTGAGTGACTGAAACACAAACGCGAGTAAGGGGGTTGTTGCGTATGAGAATAAAGAGGACTTGATGCTTTAATGCTATGGTTGGGTTTTACCTTAATGATCTTTAGTAGTTGCGGACGCTTGCTAGAGTTCCAATCATAAGTGCATATGATCCAAGTAGAGAAAGTTTGTTAGCTTATGCCTCTCCCTCATATGAAATTGCAATGACGACTATCGGTCTTGTTAACAATTGCCTAGGACAATTCCGCACACCGATCCATCATTATTCCACACTCGCTATTTAAATTATTTAGTAATATATTATAACTTTATGATAACAGCATCTACTTTCATATTTTAGCTCTCCGATATCATACAAAGTTATCCTCTTCATACCCACAACGTAGTTCTATTTCTCATTTCTAGTTGGAAGCAAACGTTCGGTGCACGTAGAGTCGTATCAGTGGCAGATAGGGCTTGAGAGAATATTGATCTTACCTTTAGCTCCTTGTGGGTTCGACACTCCATACTTATCACTATCACCTTTGGGAATTGCTATGATGATTCCCTGCACTTGGGGATTATCAAGCTCTTTTCTGGCACCGTTGCCGGGGAGCAATAGCATGGGGTTGATATTCTCGTGTGTGCTTGTTTGCTTTCTTCACTAAGTAGATTTTTTTTTCCTTTTTGTTTTTGTTTAATTGTGGGTGAAACATACAATTTTTTTTAAAGAATGAAAATACCAAAAAAAATATTTACTTGCCTCTCATGCCTAAAAAAGTTTTTCAAAAAGAGAAGTGATTGGAAAGTTATGCATTGAAGAAGTGAGGGTCGACCTTGAGCACTTGTGTTCATGCTCACGGAAACAATGTAGAATTTTTTATGGAAGTTTCTCTGTAAATAATTATCCCCTTGTATATATCCATTGTGTTATAAAAATAATGTGCCAAGCTTTGATTTTAGTATGATAAGGTTGCTTGCTTACTATGTGCAGAACAAAAACAGAAACTTTGGCTGTAGTGCATGAATTTACGTTTCTTACTGGAAAGTCAAATGGGTCTGAAACTTTTTGCACATTACTTATGTACAAAATTTTCAAATTGTCAAATTTATTTCATAATTTTAGGAGTTACAGAAGTTTACTAAACTTCTAGATTACTACATACTTTCCTGTTCTTGACAGATTCCGTTTTTCGTGTGTTGTTTGCTTATTTTGATGCATCTATGGCTAGTATATAAGGGTATGAACCATAGAGAATTTGGAATACAGTAGTTTTAACACCAACATAAACAAGAATGAGTTGATTACAGTAGCTTAAAGTGGTAGTTTGCTTTATTACACTAACGGATCTCACAAGTTTTTTTTAAGTTTTTGTGAATGAAGTGTTTGAAGAACGAGGAGTTGCCGATGTGAGAAGAATAAAGAGAGACAAGAGTTCGATCTTGGGGATGCCCAAGGCACCCCAAGTAAATATTTCAAAGGATACTCAAGCATCTAAGCTTGGGGATGCCCCTGTTGGCATCCCATCTTTCTTCTTCAACAAATATCGATATACCTCGGTTTTTGTTTTGTTCACATGATTTGTGTCCTTTGTGTTTTTGTTTTTCTTTAAGAATCATGCTAATATGAGATAGCTCTTCATTGATTTATAGAATACTTCATGTGCTTCACTTATATCTTTTAAGTATGATCTTATGGAATTGCTCTTTGTGCTTCACTTAAATCGTTTGAGTATGCTTTTATAGAATGCTTCGTGCGCTTCACTTATATATTTTGAGCTTGGATATTGGCTAGTATATATTAATTGTAGAATGCTCCAGGAACTTCACTTATATCTTTTGGAGTATGAATAATACTATACTTTAAAGTGGGTTTGGAAGAGTGTCAACTTTAGGAATTAGTGATCCCACTATCTTGGAGGGTGTTTAATCTTCGTACGATATTTATGAAAGTGGATTTGGAAGAGTGTCAGTTTTAGTTAGTATTCCACTATTTCGGAAGAGGTTCCAATTGAGTATGAGAACGAAGTTGCTATCCATGATGCTACTAAAAATTATTATGAGGGAGGAATATGTGCTTGTAGGAGTTGCAATAATATCAAGTTTCCTCTCTATGTGCTTAAAGTTTTGAAATTATACTTGTTTTGCCTTCCTATGCTAGTTGAATTTTGTTCCTATAAATTGTGTTCTCACAAAATCCCTAGGCATAGGAATGAGTTAGATTTAAATGTGCTAGTCATATTCTTCATGATGCTCTTCTTGTGTTTCAACTCTTATCTTTTATGTGAGCATCATTGAAATCATCATGCCTAGCTAAAAGGCATTAAAGAAAAGTGCTTGTTGGGAGACAACCCAATATTTATCCTTCTGTTTTTGTGTGTCGACATGATTAATCTACTGTAGTAATCATGTTTTATGCTTTTTGTTTCAATAAAGTGCCAAGTAAGACCTTTGGGAAGACTTGGGTGAAAGTTAATGTGATCTTGCTGTAAAAAACAGAAACTTTGCACTCACGAGATTAGCTGTCATTTTTTACAGAAGAGTGCTTTTGAGTTGATTCTTTTTGCAGAAGATTAATAGAAAAATTCCGCACGTCCACCAATTTATTTCATAATTTTTGGAGTAGCAGAAGTATGGTTATTGTTCAGATAATTACAGACTGTTCTGTTTCTGACAAATTCTGTTTTCATTGCATAGTTTGCTTGTTTTCTAGTTTCTATGGCTTATATTTCTCAATATAAATTGTAGAAATGATAAGGTACAGTAGGCATTATGTGAAAACAATTATGAACCTTGTCTTTTACAGTACCAAAGTGCATGGTTTACTGTTTATCATACTAACCTATCTCACGAAGTTCCATTAAGTTTTGTGTGATTGAAGTTTTCAAGTTTTGGGTGAGATATCGATATGAGGAGAATAAGGAGTGGAAAGACCCTAAGCAAGGTAATATTCAAGGAAGACTCAAGCGCCTAAGCTTGGGAATGCCCCGGAAGGCATCCCCTCTTTCGTCTTCAAAACTATCGGTATACCTTACTCGGAGCTATATTTTTATTCGTCACATGATATGTGTTTTGCTTGGAGCGTATTTTCAATTTTACTTGCTGTTTGAATAAAGTCATTGGATATGAAATATTGAATAAAAAAGGGGAACCCTCCCATGGCTAGTTAATTATTTGACTACTTAGTGTCCTTCACTCATATCTTTTGGAGTAGTTTGTCATTTACTCATGTGCTTCATGTTTATCCTATGAGTAAATGGGGGAATGAATTGAATGTCATAAATCTGAATTTCTATATGTTTCATATTCTTACAAAATGGATAGTAATGACTTCACATATAAAGAGTATGAGGCATAAAAGTTGTTGAGAGTTGGCAAACGTAGTTTTGGTCATCGTTGCAATTAATAGGAAGTAATAAGGAAAGAGAGGTTCACATACGAATATATTATCTTGGACATCTTTTATGATTGGGAGCACTCATTAAGTATGACATGCCAAAAGAGTTGACATTGGACAAGGAAGACAACGTAATGGTTTATGTTTTCTTACATCTCAGTTAAAGTATATTATCATTGACCTTCCAAATATGTTGAGCTTGCCTTTCCCCCTCATGCTAGCTGAATTCCTTGCACCAAGTAGAGATACTACTTGAGCGTCCAAATATCCTTAAACCTAGTTTTGCCATGAGAGTCCACCATACCTACCTATGGATTGAGTAAGATCCTTCAAGTAAGTTGTCATGTTACAGGCAATAAAAATTGCTATCTAAATATGTATGACTTATTAGTGCAGAGAAAATAAACTTTGTACGATCTTGTTGTGGAAGCAATAAAAGCGACGGACTGCATAATAAAGGTCCACATACAAGGGGCAATATAAAGTGACGTTCTTTTGCATTAAGAATTTATGCATCCAACCCTAAACGCATATGACAACCTCTGCTTCCCTCTGCGAAGGGCTTATCTTTTACTTTATGTTTTTACTTTATGCTTGAGTCAAGGTGATCCTCACCTTTCCCTTTTTCATTTTATCCTTTGGCAAGCTCCTCGTGTTTGAAAGATCATATATATATATATATATATATATATATATATATATATATATATATATATATATATATATATATATATATATCCAAATGGATGTAAGTTAGCATGGGCTATTATTGTTGACATCACCTAAAGGTGAATACGTTGGGAGGCAACACAATAAGCCCCTATCTTTCTCGGTGTCCAAATTGAAACTCCATAACCACAAGTATTGCGTGAGTGTTAGCAATTGTAGAAGACTATATGATAGTTGAGTATGTGGACTTGCTGAAAAGCTCTATTCTTGACTCTTTCTGATGTTATGATAAATTGCAATTGCTTCAATGACTAAGATTATAGTTTGTTAGTTCTCAATGAAGTTTCTGAACCATACTTGACATTCTGAATAGATTGTTACTTGATCATGAAAAGTTTTATGAGATAAGCTACTATTATGACACATACTGATGCTAGAAAAGGTGATTGAAATTATCATTGATCAAACTAGTGCACCTGCTAGCATTCACACTTCATAAATTATTCCTTTTATCATTTACCTACTCGAGGACGAGCAGGAATTAAGCTTGGGGATGCTGATACGACTCCAACGCATCTATAATTTATGAAGTATTCACGCTATAATATTATCCATCTATGATGTTTTATATGCATTTATATGTCATTTTATATGATTTTTGGGACTAACCTATTAACCTAGAGCCCAGTGCCAGTTTCTGTTTTCTCCTTGTTTTTGAGCTTTACAGAAAAGGAATACCAAACGGAGTCCAATTGACGTGCCAATTTTTGAGGATTTTTTATGGACCAAAAGAAGACCACGGAGCATCGGAGTTGGGCCAGAAGAGTCCCGGGTTGCCCACGAGAGTGGGGGGCATGCCCACCCCACTAGGGCGCGCCCCCTATCTCGTGGACAGCCCGGAGGCCCCCCTGACGTGAAACCAACGCCAAAAATTCCTATAAATACAGAAACCTTCGGGAAATAACCTAGATCAGAAGTTCCGCCGCCGCAAGCCTCTGTAGCCACGAGAAATCAATCTAGGCCCTCTCTGGCACCCTGCCGGAGGGGGCCATCATCACCGGAAGCCATGGAGGAGTATCCCGGAGGGGCCATCATCACCGTGAAGGCCAAGGACCAAAGGGTGGAGGCCATGGAGGAGGAAGCACAAGGGGGAGAACCTCTCCTCCTCTCTCTTGGTGGCACCGGAGTGCCATCGGGAGGGGAATCATCGCCGCGGTGATAGTCTTCATCAACATCACCATCATCATCACCATCCTCATCTCTTTTACGCGGTCCACTCTCCCGCACCCCGCTGTAATCCCTACTTGAACATGGTGTTTTATGCCGCATATTATGATTCAATGATGTGTTGCCATCCTATGATGTTTTGAGTAGATATCTTTTGTCCTTGGGTTGATTGATGGTCTAGATTGGTACGATTTGTATGTTTTATCTTGGTGTTGTCCTATGGTGCCCTCCGTGTCGCGCAAGCGTGAGGGGTTCCCGCTGTAGGGTGTTGCAATACGTTCATGATTCACTTATAGTGGGTTGGTGAGTGACTGAAACACAAACCCGAGTAAGGGGGTTGTTGCGTATGGGAATAAAGAGGACTTGATGCTTTAATGCTATGGTTCGGTTTTACCTTAATGATCTTTAGTAGTTGCGGACTGAAAGTGCAACTAATCCCCGGGTGGTTTTGGTAATTAATAACAACATATATATCATTGAACTAATTAATTCTTGAGAATATTTCAGAAAGTTCAGTGATATGGGTATGGCAATGACTGATGATGTGGACCCCTCAAAATGCTAAGGAAAACATTGGCAAAAGCTCAAGACTCCATTTTTGGTTTAGTGATCCAAGATCACATTGAGTCCATAGGAAAGCCAATACTATTAAAAGGGGATGAGGTTATGATGATGATCTGGTTGCTCAAAGTGCTTAATGATTTATCTCTCAAACTATCAGCAATCTTTCATTCCAACATAAACCCATAAGTAATCTCGATCCCACCGATTCCTTAAACTCAGTCACACCGAGATGAACCACCTCAGCCATATACCCAAACCCTAAGAATCTCGGATTTTCCGATTCCAAACTCGGTCATTCGAAATTGGTGTTGCCAAGCTTCAGAACCTTCAGACTCAAATCGGTGTCACCGAGATGAGAAAGTCGGTCCCACCGAGATTGGCAAACCCTAGACTTTGGAAGAATCGGACTAACCGAGATTGTATTTTCGGTCCCACGAAAATCCCAACGCTCACAAGATTTGAACTTTCGGTCTCACCGAGTTGTCAACTTCGGTCCGACCGAGATTGGTCAAATGTGTGTAACGGTTGGATTTTGTGTGGAGGCTATAAATACCCTCCACCTCCTCTTCATTCGTGGAGAGAGCCATCGAAAGAACTACCACTCCTACCTTACATTTCGAGAAGAAAACTACCTACCCTTGTGTTGAGATCAAGTTGCTCCACTCCCACCATATGAAACTTGATTTCTAGCCTTCCCAAATTGCTTTCCACTCAATCCTTCCTCCACCACAGCCAAATCAGTGAGGAGAGTTGAGTGTTGGGAGATTATCATTTGAAGCACAAGAGCAAGGAGTTCATCATCACCAACACCATCTATTACCTTTTGGAGGGTGGTGCCTCCTAGATTGGTTAGGTGTCGCTTGGGAGCCTCCGTCAAGATGTGGAGTTGAACCAAGAAGTTTGTAAGGGCAAGGAGATCGCCTACTCGTGAAGATCTACCCCGAGTAAGGCTAGTCCTCCGTGGACGAGGCCATGATGGCATAGACAAGGTTGCTTCTTCGTGGACCCTTCGTGGGTGGAGCCCTCCGTGGACTCTCGCAGCCGTTACCCTCCGTGGGTTGAAGTCTCCATCAACGTGGATTGACGATAGCACCACCTATCGGAACCACGAGAAAAATCTCCGTGTCTCCAAATTGCGTTTGCTCTTCTCCACCTCTTATTTACTACATGTGCAATTTACTTTCCGCTGCCATAACTCTAGAATTGCATGTGTAGGGTGATACTTGACTTGGTCATCATTGTGAACTTGCTAAAAACTTGTCCTAATCAAAAGGCTAAACTTTTAAGTTGTCAAGTAGTCTAATCACCCCCCCTCTAGACATACTTCCGATCCTACAAGTGGTATCAGAGCTTTGGTCTCCATTGGATTGGTTTCATTGCAATTGATTCCATAAGCTTGGTTTCACAACCTAGGAGAGTATGGCGCCTAGTGAGGGTAATTTTCAGAGAGGTCCTTACTTTGATGGTTCAAATTTTGCTAGTTGGAAGCACAAAATGAAAATGCATATTCTTGGACATAACCCTGCCGCATGGGGCATTATTTGTGTTGGCTTGCAAGGTGAGTTCTTCGAGGAAGGAAAAGTTCCGGATCGCGAAGCTACTGCTGATGAGTTGCGGATGTTACGTAACAATGCTCAAGCTTGTGACATTCTCTTCAATGCTTTGTGTCCCGAGGAGTTCAACAAGATCAGCCGCCTTGAGAATGCAAAAGAGATTTGGGATACTTTGGTCGAAATGCACGAAGGTACCGAGTCCGTGAAGGAATCAAAGCTAGATGTTCTTCAAGGTCACTTGACAAGTTCAAGATGAAGGAAGGTGAAGGAGTCGCTGAAATGTACTCTAGGCTTGCTCTCATCACCAATGAGATGGCAGGCTTAGGAAGCGAAGAAATGACCGACCGATTCATCATCAAGAAGATCCTCAGAGCTTTGGATGGAAAGTATGACACCGTGTGCACTTTGATCCAAATGATGCCAAACTACAAAGATCTCAAGCCTACCAAGTCATTGGAAGAATTGTTGCTCATGAGATGACACTTAAAGATAAGGAAGAGCTTCACAACAAGTCAAGTGGTGCTTACAAAGCTACAGTTGAAGCTCCCACATCCTCAAGTGACAAGCTAGTTTCCAATGAAGAGATAAGCCTAATGGTGAAGAACTTCAACAAATTCTACAAGAGTAGAAGCAAGGAAAGAAGCTCAAAGTCTAGATCATATGATGATAAGAGATCTTCTAGTCGTGATCGAAGCTGCTACAATTGTGGAAGACCGGACACTACTCAAATGAGTGTTCGACTCCCCACAAGAGAAGAGAAGAATCTCCAAGAAGAAGAAGCTCAAGGAAGAGTCACCTCTAAAAGAGAGAAGGAGTAGAGATGATCGTTATGAACGAAGATCCTCTCGGAGAAGCAAGGATTCAGAAAGGAAAGACAAGTCATCAAGGAGCTACACAAGAAGAAAACATCAAGCTCATGTTGGTGAATGGGTTTCCGCCCGACTCGACAATCACTCCGAAAGAAGCTATCACTCCAACTCCGAATATAGTCAAGATGAAGGTGTTGCCGGTCTTGCTCTCGTGTCCTCCAACTCCAACTCCTATGACATCTTTGATTCACCAAATGAGGGAATTGGAAGATGCTTCATGGCAAAAGGCCCCAAGGTATCACATCCTGAGTTTATTGACTTTGATAGTGATGAGGATGACTTGCTTGGAGAAGATGAGCTTTTACATGATAAATCTAGTGAGCTTAGTAATGGTGAACATGCTAATAGTCTTTATAGTCGAGAAGAGTCGAATGACAATGCTATGAAGGAGATTGAGCGTCTAACTAAAGAACTAAACACTCTTAAGTTAGCTCATGAAACAACTCAAGAAGATCATAGAGAGCTCCTAAGATCTCATGAGAAGCTACGCCGAGAAGCTCAATCTAGAGCAAGAACATGAGTTTCTAAAAGCTATCAATGACGATCTTCGAAAGAAGAGTTCTTCATATCTTGCCAAACGACTTCTCTTGTCTAATTTCTTGCCACCTATTAAAACTAAGGATGACAAGCATAAGAAAAATTCTTCATCTAGTAGTAACAATAATCATGCTAAATCTAATGTTGTTACTTCTAGTAGTTCTCTTGATTCCACTAACAATGTTTCAAGCCAAGTTTCACTTGAGCAAGAAAATAGCTTATTGAAAGGGATTATAGAGAAAGGTGTCTACAAGAGTCTTGCCGGAAGCAAGAGCTTTGAGGAAATTGTTCGCAAACAAGGAAGACACCGGAAGAATCTAGGAATTGGTTTTGAGCGAAAGTTCAACGCCGAGGGTGTTGAATGGGAAGAAGGTCAATATCCCACTCCAAAGTTTGTTTCTCAAGAAGAGAAGTATGATCCTACTTCTTCCAATGAGGAACAAGCTCAAGATGACCTTCCACCACAAGACCACAAGCTAAAAGGCAAGGACAAGCTTCAAGAGGAGATTGATGCATTCATTGAAGCACCCAAGGCCATGGTCAAGTGGGTTCCCAAGGCAACTTCAAGTTCTACTTGACAAGCTCAACTACTACCCCAAGGATTCCCATCAAGATGATGTGGATCCCGAAGAAGAAGAACTAGAGAGTTCTTGAGGGTGACTCCGCCAACATACTTCACTCACATTCATTTTGGCAAAGAACTTGTGCAATCAACTTCCACATCTTGCACTAGTTCATGGAGTCACAAACCCTCTTGTTGGTAAGTCAAGGGACAAGGTAATCATTGCTTTCATGGACATCATCTATTGTGTACTTCAATCTATGTCCATGGAAATCCTTGTTTGTTCCTTGTGGGACTAACCCATGTAGGTATTGAAAGTGCCGAATCCAAAGGATTGCTCCCAACTCTTGGTGATCTTCATCAACATTGAGCATCCACATCTTCAACATCTACATGAAGTATTCAACGACAACCCAAGGTTAGTTTGACCCTTTAAAAGGGTTCTCACATCAAGGGGAGCTTTGCTCTAAAGAATTGAGCTAAAGCATCTTCTAATGATGTGAACACATTAATGCTTTATGGAAAAGTGGTAACCCCACTTGTGCTTAAACGATGAGTATGACCTATGATCAAATGTTCTCATTTGACTCCTAAGTCAATATACTCATATATAGATGACCTAGTCATCGCCAAATTGTGTGCTAGTTGCTAGAGTTTTGTTTGTGCATGTTTGACACATATTTTATTTGCTATCTTATTGTGTGAGCATGTTGGATGCATGATTTAATCCCTTCGAGGACATCCAGTTGTTGCTTTGGTCTTATGGATTTTCTTTTGACCAAATGGATGGACAAGAATGCTTAAGGTCCTCCCTAGCTATCTATGCTTTCTTGTCTCAAACTCTATTCATGCTTATATCACAAACTTTGAACAAGACTTTTTGGACAGACCGAGTGAGGAGCACTGAGCCACCGATCCGTCAAAAGCCTAAATTCCAAAACCTTCTAAGTACTTTCGGTCAAACCAATATACTCAAATCGGATAGACCGAAGTCACTTGGATTGATCTAGGTTTTCACCTCGGTGAAACCGAGTTGTAAATTTCGGCGTGACCGAAGTGTGTAACTGCACGCAGTTAACCATCTCGGTCCCACCGAGTTTTCCATATCGGTCCCACCGATAGCCGAAGGGTATATATATCCGAGGACAGCGCGCGTTGATTACTTCTTCAAAACGCCTCGCCCTCAAACCCTTCGCTGCCGTCGCCGTGGTCTTCGGATCGTCTCCGCCGTCGCCTGTGCGCCCTCGCCGCGGGTCTCCATCGCCGTCAACGGTCAATCCCACCGCACCGTTGCCGCCGTAGTGAAGCTCCACCAGATTGGGTGAGTTTCATCCCTCTCGTGCTTCAACCGCTGATTCTATGCACGATAGGTTTTGCCTAGCTTCTTGCCAAGATTGAAATCTTCCTATCCAGCAAATTAGGTCTTAGAACAAAATTCGAGTGAAAATCTTAGGGTTAGGTTTCCGCCGAACACATCTCGGTGTGACCGAATCTACATTCTCGGATGACCGATTTGGCCTCGGCCATTACCGCACTTTTCGGTTAAACCGAAGTTGTGCAAATCGGTAAGACCAAGTGAAGATTCAGTGAAACCCTAGTGTTCTCGGCTAGACCGAAACCCATTTCGGTCCAACCGAAAGTGGTGTGTACGGTTAGGTTTAGACACTTCAGATTCACCGAATTTATAGACTCGGTCAGACCGAAATGTATTCTGTGAAAACCTAAAACTAATGTTTGAACTCATTCTTTTTTTTTGCAAAATCCTCTGCAGTTTGTGATAACTCTTCCATTCTGCCTATACCTATTCCATTCACAGGTTGTCAGTCATGTCTGATGCAAGTGACAGCCAGAACAGGTCTGAACCACCAGTTGAGATTCCAGAGGCAGTGACAAGTCCTGAAGCAAGCAGTTTTTCTGATGATGGAGAGAGAAGCACTCCAAGTGGTTTGCCTGCAGCTGCCACCAGGGCCAGGAAGAAGAAGAATTCGACGAGGAGGATTCGACTTTGTTGCGAGATGAGGAGATTACTTCCAAGCCAAAAGGCAAGTGGTTGCCAAGGGCTATCAAGGGCAACAACAAAGAAAGGCACCAGCAAGGTGAAGAAGTCCACAGTTGCAAAGAAGCTGAGCATGGAAGAAGAAACCTCCAGCAAGATCAAGAAAACTTCCAAGAGGAAGAGGCTAGTTCATGAAGAAGCTGATGATGATGATTCTGATGAGGAAGCACCTCAGCCTCCTCAGAAGCAAAAGTTGATGGGAGATGCCATCAGGGCAGGAGCAGCCACAAAAGCTAAGCCATCAGCTCCAGCAAAGGCAGCCCAAGCCAAACCTGCTGCCAAGCCAAAGAAGACTGTGAGAAATATTCCTGCTTCAGAAAAGAAGAAGGACAATGTGCCACCTGCTGAATCTGATGAAGAGGCACATGTTTTGCTGAAGCTCAGACAGAAATTGCCAGTTCATAATGATGCTCATCCTCGAGCTGAAAATATGAAGGAAAGGAAGGACAAAGGTCTTAGGCTATGGAGGCAAATTGATCCATATGCCACCAGGAGAAGGACAGCTGTTGACTCACGGTTCCACACCAGAGAGCAACAAGATTTCTATGAGACAGTTCTTATGGATAAGAAGCCAATTGTTGCTGACACCAGGTATGTTGACTGGAAATACATCGACAGTGAAGAGCACAGAGACTATTTCCCACATGTGCATGAGAGCTTCACTGCTTGTGGAGTTGCTGAGTTTGTTGGTCAGAAGTTGACTGCTTGGAATGATGAGATGATCATGCAGTTCTATGCCACCGCACACTTCTATCCAGATGGCAGAATTGTATGGATGACAGAAGGACAGAGATTCCATTCAACTGTTGAAGAATGGAGAGCGTTGCTGAATGCACCAGTATCAAGGGACGATGATGTTGATGTCTATGGCATTCCAAAGAAAGATCATGAGTCGATGAGGAACATGTACAATGAGGTACCTGACAAGGATGTTGAGATATGGAAGCTTGGATCAGTCTACCATCTTCAGGCAGGTCTCCCAACCACCAACACCATTCTGAGGCATACTTTGATGCCCAAGTCAGGAGACCACCGCATGATAAGAGGCTACTCTATCAACATGCTGCACATTCGGATCGAAGACACCTTTAAGGTGATGGACACGATAGTTGAGACTATCAAGAGGACAGCAGCAGACCAGAAGAGGTCATGTGGGTTTGCTCCGCATATTCAGATGCTCATTAATGCCAAGTTTGGCACGGACACCTACCTGTTGGATAGACCCCACTTGCCATTGCAGCCTGAACATGAAGACAACGAAGTTGTGATGACTGAGGATGCTCCCACATCTGTGGAAGGACATGCTAAGACTGAAGCTGCCAAACAAGCCAAAGCTGAGAAGGAAGCAGCAGCAAAGCCCAAGAGCGTTGGAGAACAACTTCTTGAAGCCACTCAGAGAATTGAACTACGCCTGGCCAGCATAGTGCAGTCTCAGGAGAGCCTTGAGAGGATAGTTGAAGATAAGTTCCATGCTCTGGATGTACAGCTGACTGAAGTGCAGGTCACCGTCAACAAGCTTGAGGCAGACATTGAGGAAGCGAAGAGGGAGAAGGCAGAGCTCATGAAGGAGATGGAAGATGATCTAGTCCAGGATGACTATGAGCAGCCTGCTGCAGTGCCCACAAAGCCCAGATCAGCTGCTATTCCAAAGGATGACCCTGTGGCTACAAGATCAAGACCTCCTACAGCTCCATCGGCCCAGCACCAGCTCCAGTGTCTACTCCTCCAGCTCCACAGACTTCAGCAGAAGCTTTTGCAGATGCAGCTATCTCCACTCCATCAACGCAGACAGGAGCCGCCAGCAGAGTCCCTAGTGACGATTAGCTCTATACCTTTCGAACTTTTTGGTAACTTGTTGCCAAAGGGGGAGAAATTGTATAGATCATAGGACTTAGAGAGAGAGAGAGTGCTCGTTTTTGCTCTTTTGTTTGCGGTTTTCCTTGAGATACTTTTGAGTTCTTCGAGACATTTCGTGTGTTTGATACTACGTTTGCTCTATCTTGATGAGTGCTTGATCATACTATGCTTAATGTGTGCTTAATGCTTATCATATTCTATCTATATCTTGTATGATCATTTACTCATGTCTTGGTGATTGAGTGCATGTTATTCATTCTTATCATTTTGTGCGCTCCACCAAGATGTATGTGACATGGAAGAGTGACCCATGATCCTAATCGATTGTGCATTTGCATTCAAACGCAAATCTTAAATAATGCACAAATTTAGGGGGAGCTCTTGCTTATCACATACTTCTCAAAGCGACGATGTTATTCATTGATTATATCTTTTGTCGAAGCTTTGATCTATATGTTGTCATCAATTACCAAAAAGGGGGAGATTGAAAGTGCAACTAATCCCCGGGTGGTTTTGGTAATTAATAACAACATATATATCATTGAACTAATTAATTCTTGAGAATATTTCGAAGCGTTCATTGATATGGGTATGGCAATGACCGATGATGTGGACCCTCAAAATGCTAAGGAAAACATTGGCAAAAGCTCAAGACTCCATTTTTGGTTTAGTGATCCAAGATCACATTGAGTCCATAGGAAAGCCAATACTATTAAAAGGGGATGAGGTTATGATGATGATCCGTTGCTCAAAGTGCTTAATGATTTATCTCTCAAACTATCGCAATCTTTCATTCCAACATAAACCCATAAGTAATCTCGGTCCCACCGATTCCATAAACTCAGTCACACCGAGATGAACCACCTCAGCCATATACCCAAACCCTAAGAATCTCGGATTTTCCGATTCCAAACTCGGTCATTCGAAATTGGTGTTGCCAAGCTTCAGAACCTTCAGACTCAAATCGGTGTCACCGAGATGAGAAAGTCGGTCCCACCGAGATTGGCAAACCCTAGACTTTGGAAGAATCGGACTAACCGAGATTGTATTTTCGGTCCCACGAAAATCCCAACGCTCACAAGATTTGAACTTTCGGTCTCACCGAGTTGTCAACTTCTTGTCCGACCGAGATTGGTCAAATGTGTAACGGTTGGATTTTGTGTGGAGGCTATAAATACCCTCCACCTCCTCTTCATTCGTGGAGAGAGCCATCGAAAGAACTACCACTCCTACCTTACATTTCGAGAAGAAAACTACCTACCCTTGTGTTGAGATCAAGTTGCTCCACTCCCACCATATGAAACTTGATTTCTAGCCTTCCCAAGTTGCTTTCCACTCAATCCTTCCTCCACCACAGCCAAATCAGTGAGGAGAGTTGAGTGTTGGGGAGATTATCATTTGAAGCACAAGAGCAAGGAGTTCATCATCACCAACACCATCTATTACCTTTTGGAGGGTGGTGCCTCCTAGATTGGTTAGGTGTCGCTTGGGAGCCTCCGTCAAGATGTGGAGTTGAACCAAGAAGTTTGTAAGGGCAAGGAGATCGCCTACTTCGTGAAGATCTACCCGAGTAAGGCTAGTCCTCCGTGGACGAGGCCATGATGGCATAGACAAGGTTGCTTCTTCGTGGACCCTTCGTGGGTGGAGCCCTCCGTGGACTCTCGCAGCCGTTACCCTCCGTGGGTTGAAGTCTCCATCAACGTGGATTGACGATAGCACCACCTATCGGAACCACGAGAAAAATCTCCGTGTCTCCAAATTGCGTTTGCTCTTCTCCACCTCTTATTTACTACATGTGCAATTTACTTTCCGCTGCCATAACTCTAGAATTGCATGTGTAGGGTGATACTTGACTTGGTCATCATTGTGAACTTGCAAAAAACTTGTCCTAATCAAAAGGCTAAACTTTTAAGTTGTCAAGTAGTCTAATCACCCCCCTCTAGACATACTTCCGATCCTACACGGACGCTTGCTAGAGTTCCAATCATAAGTGCTAGCTGAATTCCTTGATCCAAAGTAGAGAAAGTATGTTAGCTTATGCCTCTCCCTCATATGAAATTGCAATGACGACTATCGGTCTTGTTAACAATTGCCTAGGACAATTCCGCACACCGATCCATCATTATTCCACACTCGCTATTTATATTAATTAGTAATATATTCTAACTTTATGATAACAGCATCTACTTTCATATTTTAACTCTCCGATATCATACAAAGTTATCCTCTTCATACCCACAATGTAGTTTTATTTCTCGTTTCTAGTTGGAAGCAAACGTTCGGTGCACGTAGAGTCGTATGAGTGGCAGATAGGGCTTGAGAGAATATTGATCTTACCTTTAGCTCCTTGTGGGTTCGACACTCCATACTTATTGCTTCCACCTTTGGGAATTGCTATGATGATTCCCTGCACTTGGGGATTATCATTGAGCGGTGCTTCATCCTACACACTGATGGTGACAGATCTTGACGGCATGGCGCAGTGCAGATTCGGAGTTTGCTATGGGAGGATGGCCTCGCGCAGGAGGATGATGCTGTCAGGCGTCATGGTGGCGTCGATGGCAGAGAGACCTGGCACGGTACATGCAACAGTACAGCTTTGAAGATGGATTGGTGGCAGGTGGCTACGGCGGCCTCATACCCGGCAGGCGTCCTGGTTGAGGAGTGCGCCGGACTGGTAGGTGCCCCATACCAGGCAGGCGTCTGATATGTCTCCAACGTATCTATAATTTTAGATAGTTCCATGCTATTATATTACCCCTTTTGGATGTTTATGGGCTTTATTTTACATATTTATATCATTTTTGGGACTAACCTACTAACCGGAGGCCCAGCCCATATTGCTGTTTTTTTGCCTATTTCAGTATTTCGAAGAAAAGGAATATCAAACGGAGTCCAAACGGAATGAAACCTTCGGGAGCGTGATTTTTGGAACGAACGTGATCCGAAGAACTTGGAGTGCAAGTCAAGAAGCGAACCAGGCGGCCAGGAGATAGCAGGGCGTGCCCACCCCTATAGGCGCGCCCCAGCCTCCTGGGCTCCACGAGCGGCCTCCGATGTACTTCTTCCTCCTATATATACCTACGTAACCCCGAAAACATCCAGGGAGCCAACAAAAAACGATTTCCACCGCCGTAACCTTCTGTATCCGTGAGATCCCATCTTGGAGCCTTCGCCGGTGCTCCGCCAGAGGGGGAATCGACCATGGAGGGCTTCTACATCAACACCATAGCCCCTTCAATGAGTTGTGAATAGTTTACCACAGACCTTCGGGTCCATAGTTATTAGCTAGATGGCTTCTTCTCTCTTTTTGGATCTCAATACAATGTTCTCCCCCTCTCTTGTGGAGATCTATTCGATGTAAACTCTTTTTGCGGTGTGTTTGTCGAGATCCGATGAATTGTGGGTTTATGATCAAGTTTATCTATGAGAAATATTTGAATCTTCTCTAAATTCTTTTATGTATGATTGAGTTATATTGACAAGTCTCATCGAGTTATCAGTTTGGTTTGGCCTACTAGGTTGATCTTTCTTGCCATGGGAGAAGCGCTTAGTTTTGGGTTCAATCTTGCGGTGTCCTTACCCAGTGACAGAAAGGGTTGCAAGGCACGTATTGTATTGTTGCCATCGAGGATAAAAAGATGGGGTTTATATCATATTGCTTGAGTTTATCCCTCTACATCATGTCATCTTTCTTAATGCGTTACTCTGTTCTTATGAACTTAATACTCTAGATGCATGCTGGATAGCGGTCAATGTGTGGAGTAATAGTAGTAGATGCAGGCATGAGTCGGTCTACTTGTCACGGACGTGATGCCTATATACATAATCATGCCTAGATAATCTCATAATTATTCGCTTTTCTATCAATTGCTCGACAGTAATTTGTTCACCCACTGTAATACTTATGCTATCTTGAGAGAAGCCTCTAGTGAAACCTATGGCCCCCGGGTCTATCTTTTATCATATAAGCTTTCAATCTACTTTTATTTGCATCTTTACTTTTTGCATCTATATTATAAAATACCAAAAAATATTTATCTTATCATATTATCTCTATCAGATCTCACTTTCGCAAGTGGCCGTGAAGGGATTGACAACCCCTTTATTACGTTGGTTGCGAGTTCTTTGATTGTTTGTGTAGGTGCGTGGGACTTTTGAGGAGCCTCCTACTGGATTGATACCTTGGTTCTCAAAAACTGAGGGAAATACTTACGCTACTATTGCTGCATTACCATTTCCTCTTCAAGGAAAACCAACGCAAGCTCAAGACGTAGCAAGAAGGATTTCTGGCGCCGTTGCCGGGGAGGTCTTCGCTCAAGTCAAGACATACCAAGTACCCATCACAAACTCATCTCCCTCGCATTTACATTATTTGCCATTTGCCTCTCGTTTTCCTCTCCCCCACTTCACCCTTGCCGTTTTATTTGCCCTCTCTTTCTCAATCTTCTCTCTCTCTCTCTCTCTCTCTCTCTCTCTCTCTCTCTCTCTCTCTCTCTCTCTTTTTCGCTTGCCTTTTTCTGTTTGCTTGTGTGTTGGATTACTTGTTGCCATGGTGCAAGATAATACCAAATTGTGTGATTTCTCCAATACCAATAATAATGATTTCCTTAGTACTCTGATTGCTCCTCTTAATGATGTTGAGTCTTGTGAAATCAATACTGCTTTGCTGAATCTTGTTATGAAAGATCAATTCGCGGGCCTTCCTAGTGAAGATGCCGCTACTCATCTAAACAACTTTGTTGATTTGTGTGATATGCAAAAGAATAAAGATACGGATAATGATATTGTTAAATTGAAGTAATTTTTGTTTTCACTTAGAGATCATGCTAAAGTTTGGTTTTCGTCTTTGCCTAAAAATAGTATTGATTCTTGAAACAAGTGCAAAGATGCTTTTATCTCTAAGTATTTTCCTCCCGCTAAGATTATCACTCTTAGGAACGATATTATGAATTTTAAACAACTTGATCATGAACATGTTGCCCAATCTTGGGAAAGAATGAAATTGATGATTCGCAATTGCCCTACTCATGGTTTGAACTTATGGATGATCATACAAATTTTTTATGCCGGTTTGAATTTTGCTTCTAGAAATCTTTTAGATTCGTCCGCGGGAGGCGCGTTTATGGAAATCATGTTAGGAGATGCTACAAAACTTCTTGATAATATTATGGCTAATTATTCTCAATGGCACACCGAAAGATCTTCTAGTAAAAAAGTGCATGTTATAGAAGAAATCAATGTTTTGAGTGGAAAGATGGATGAACTTATGAAGTGCTACTAGAAATACTCCTCTTGATCCTAATGATATGCCTTTGTCTACTTTGATTGAGAATAATAATGAATCTATGGATGTGAATTTTGTTGGTAGGAATAGTTTCGATAACAATGCTTATATAGGAAACTTTAATTCTAGACCGTTCCCTAGTAATTCCTCTAATAATTATGGAAATCCCAACAATAATTCTTATGGTAGTTTTAATAATATGCCCTCTGATTTTGAGAATAGTGTGAAAGAATTTATGATTTCTCAAAAGAATTTTAATGCTTTGCTTGAAGAAAAAATGCTCAAAGTTGATGATTTGGCTAGGAACGTTGATAGACTTTCGCTTGATGTTGATTCTCTTAAACTTAGATCTTCTCCTCCTAAGCATGATATCAATGAGTCTCTCAAAGCAATGAGAATTTCCATTGATGAGTGCAAGGAAAGAACCACTAGATTGCGTGCTAAGAAAGATTGCTTTGTAAAGGCGTGTTCTTATAGTTTCAATGAAATTAATGATGAAGATCTTAAAGTTATTGATGTGTCTCCTATTAGATCTTTGTTTTGCAATATGAATCTTGATAATGATGGGACTGGAGATGAGTCAACTGTAATTAGAAGGCGTCCCAAGAATTCGGAGTTTTTAGATCTTGATGCTAAATTTGGTAAAAGTGGGATTGGAGAGGTCATGACTTTAAATAGCATTGAACCCACTATCTCGGATTTCAAGGAATTTGATTATGATAATTGTTCTTTAGAAGGTTGTATTTCCTTGTTGCAATCCATTGTTAATTCTCCTCATGCTTATAGTCAAAATAAAGCTTTTACCAAACATATCGTTGATTCCTTGATGCAACCTTATGATGAAAAACTTAATTTGGAAGTTTCTATACCTAGAAAACATAATGATGAGTGGGAACCTACTATAAAAATTACAATTAAATATCATGAGTGTTTTGCTTTGTGTGATTTGGGTGCTAATGTTTCCACGATTCCGAAAACTTTATGTGATATTCTAGGTTTCCATGATCTTGATGATTGCTCTTTAAATTTGCACCTTGCGGATTCCACCATTAAAAAGCCAATGGGATGGATCAATGATGTTCTCATTGTTTCAAATAGAAATTTGGTGCCCGTAGATTTTATCGTTCTTGATATAGATTGCAATCTTTCTTGCCCTATTATTCTTGGAAGACCTTTCCTTAGAACGATTGGTGCGATTATTGATATGAAGGAAGGGAATATTAGATTCCAATTTCCATTAAAGAAAGGCATGGAGCACCTTACAAGAAAGAAAGTCAAATTACCTTATGAATCTATCATGCGAGCTACTTATGAATTGAGTGCCAAAGATGACACTACTTAGATCTATCTTCACATTTATGCCTAGCTAGGGGCGTTAAACGATAGCGCTAGTTGGGAGGCAACCCAATTTTATTTGTTTTTTTGTTTTTGTTTCTGTTTAGTAATAAATTTTGCATCTACCTTCTGTTTAGATGTGTTTTTATGTTTTAATTAGTGTTTGTGCCAAGTAGAACCTATAGGATAACCTATGATGATAGTTGATTTGATTCTGCTGAAAAACAGAAACTTCGCACGCACGAAATTAATTTTTTTAAATCACAGAAACGTGCTTGTGCATTAATTATTTTTGATGCTGATCAATAAACAAATTTTCCAGGACTTCCTATTTTTGTAGGATTTTTAGAGTTCCAGAAGTATTCGAGAGTTACAGATTGCTACAGACTGTTTTGTTTTTGACAGATTCTGTTTTTCGTGTGTTGTTTGCTTATTTTGATGCATCTATGGCTAGTATTAAGTGGTATGAACCATAGAGAACTTGGAATGCAGTAGGTTTAACACCAATATAAATAAAGAATGAGTTCATTATAGTACCTTATGTGGTGGTTTTGTTTTCTTTCACTAACGGAGCTTATAAGATTTCCTGTTGAGTTTTGTGTTGTGAAGTTTTCAAGTTTTGCGTAAAGCTTTGATGGACTATGGAGTAAGGAGTGGAAAGAGCCTAAGCTTGGGGATGCCCATGGCACCCCAAGATATTCAAGAATAGCCAAAATCCTAAGCTTGGGGATGCCCCGGGAAGGCACCCCCTCTTTCGTCTTCGTTCATTGGTAACTTTACATGGAGCTATATTTTTATTCGCCACATGATATGTGTTTTGCTTGGAGCGTCGTGTATGATATTAGTCTTTGCTTTTTAGTTTTCCACAGTCATACTTACTGTACACAACTTTTGGGAGAAGCCTACTTGATTAGAATTTACTAGAATTTGCTATGTGCTTCACTTATATCTTTTGAGCTTGATAGTTTTTGCTCTAGTGCTTCACTTGTATCTTTTAGAGCACGACGGTGGCTTAATTTTGCAGAAATAGCTAGTCTCTCATGCTTTACTTATATTATTTTGAGAGTCTTTTAGAACAGCATGGTATTTGCTATGGTTATAAAATTGGTCCTAGAATGGTAGGCATCCAAGTTGGGTATAATAAAAACTATCATAGGAAGTGAATTGGATGCTATGATCAATTTGATACTTGATAATTGTTTTGAGATATGGAGGTAGTGATATTAAAGTCATGCTAGTTGGGTGATTATGAATTTAAAGAATGCTTGTGTTGAAGTTAGCAAGTCCCGTAGCATGCACGTATGGTTAAAGTTGTGTAACAAATTTGAAACATGACGTGTACCTGGCATGTGCATCCTTATGAGTGGCGGTCGGGGACGAGCGATGGTCTTTTCCTACCAATCTATCCCTCTAGGAGTATGCGCGTAGTGCTTGATTTTTGATGACTTCTAAATTTTTGCAATAAGTATATGAGTTCTTTTGACTAATGTTGAGTCCATGGATTATACACACTTTTATCTTTCCACCATTTCTAGCCTCTTCGGTACCGTGCATTGCCCTTTCTCACCTTGAGAGTTGGTGCAAACTTCGCCGGTGCATCCGAACCCCGTGATACGATACGCTCTATCACACATAAACCTCCTTATACCTTCCTCAAAACAGCCACCATACCTACCTATTATGGCATTTCCATAGCCATTCCGAGATATATTGCCATGCGACTTTCCACCGTTCCGTTCATCATCATCGTGACATACTTTACTTTTGTCATATTGCCATTGCATGATCATGTAGTTGACATCGTATTTGTGGCAAAGCCACCATGCATAATGTTTCATACATGTCACTCTTGATTCATAGCACCATCCCGGTACACCGCCGGAGGCATTCATATAGAGTCATATCTTGTTCTAGTTTTGAGTTGTAATTCATATGTTGTAATCGATGAAAGTGTGATGATCATCATTATTAGAGCATTGCCCAAAAAAGAGAAAAGAAAAAAGAAAAAAAGAAAATAAATAAAAGGGGCAATGTTACTATCTCTTTTTCCACACTTGTGCTTCAAAGTAGCACCTTGTTCTTCATGTAGTGAGTCTCATATATTGTGCTTCAAAGTAGCAGCATGTTTTTCATATAGAGAGTCTCATATGTTGTCACTTTCATATACTAGTGGGAATCTTTCATTATAGAACTTGGCTTGTATATTCCTATGATGGGCTTCCACAAATGCCCTAGGTCTTCGTGAGCAAGAAAGTTGGATGCACACCCACTAGTTTTGTTTTGTTGAGCATTCATTTATAGCTCTAGTGCATCTGTTGCATGGCAATCCCTACTCCTCATGTTGACATCAATTGATGGGCATCTCCGCAGCCCGTTGATTATCCTTGTCAATGTGAGACTTTCTCCTTTTTTGTCTTCTCCACACAATCCCTATTATCATCTTCTATTCCGCCCATAGTGCTATATCCATGGCTCACGCTCATGTATTGCGTGAAGGTTGAAAAAGTTTGAGATTATTTAAGTACGAAACAATTGCTTGGCTTGTCATCGGGGGTGTAGAATTTGGGAACATCTTTGTGTGACGAAAATGAAGCATAGCATAACTATATGATTTTGTAGGGATGAACTTTCTTTAGCCATGTTATTTTGAGAAGACATGATTGCTTTGATTAGTATGCTTGAGGTGTTACAATTTCTTTTATCAATATGAACTTTTGTTTTGAATCATTTGGATCTGAACATTCATGCCACAATAAAGAAAATTACATTGAGAATTATGCTAGGAAGCATTCCACATCAAAAATTCTATTTTTATCATTTACCTACTCGAGGACGAGCAGGAATTAAGCTTGGGGATGCTTGATACGTCTCCAACGTATCTATAATTTTTGATTGTTCCATGCTATTATATTACCCCTTTTGGATGTTTATGGGCTTTATTTTACATATTTATATCATTTTTGGGACTAACCTACTAACCGGAGGCCCAGCCCGTATTGTTTTTTTTGCCTATTTCAGTATTTCGAAGAAAAGGAATATCAAACGGAGTCCAAATGGAATGAAACCTTCGGGAGCGTGATTTTTGGAACGAACGTGATCTGAAGAACTTGGAGTGCAAGTCAAGAAGCGAACAAGGTGGCCAGGAGATAGCAGGGCGCTGCCACCCCTATAGGGCACGCCCCCTGTCTCCTGGGCCCCATGAGCGGCCACCAATGTACTTCTTCCTCCTGTATATTCCTACGTACCCTGAAAACATCCAGGGAGCCAACGAAAAACAATTTCCACCACCGTAACCTTCTGTATCCGCGAGATCCCATCTTGGAGCCTTCGCCAGCGCTCGACCGGAGGGGGAATCGACCATGGAGGGCTTCTACATCAACACCATAGCCCCTCCGATGAGTTGTGAGTAGTTTACCACAGACCATCGGGTCCATAGTAATTACCTAGATGGCTTCTTCTCTCTTTTTGGATCTCAATACAAGGTTCTCCCCCTCTCTTGTGGAGATCTATTCGATGTAAACTCTTTTTGTGGTGTGTTTGTCGAGATCCGATGAATTGTGGGTTTATGATCAAGTTTATTTATGAGAAATATTTGAATCTTCTCTGAATTCTTTTATGTATGATTCAGTTATGTTTGCAAGTCTCTTCGAATTATCAGTTTGGTTTGACCTACTAGATTGATCTTTCTTGCCATGGGAGAGGTGCTTAGCTTTGGGTTCAATCTTGCGGTGTCCTTACCCAGTGGCAGAAAGGGTTGCAAGGCACGTATTGTATTATTGCCATCGAGGATAAAAAGATGGGGCTTATATAATAATTATCCCTCTACATCATGTCATCTTTCTTAATGCGTTACTCCGTTCTTATGAACTTAATACTCTAGATGCATGCTGGATAGCGGCCGATGTGTGGAGAAATAGTAGTAGATGCAGGCAGGAGTCGGTCTACTTGTCACGGACGTGATGCCTATATACATGATCATGCCTAGATAATCTCATAATTATTCGCTTTTCTATCAATTGCTCGACAGTAATTTGTTCACCCACCGTAATACTTATGCTATCTTGAGAGAAGCCTCTAGTGAAACCTATGGCCCCCGGGTCTATCTTTTATCATATAAGCTTTCAATCTACTTTTATTTGCATCTTTATATCTTTTTGCATCTATATTATAAAATACCAAAAATATATTTATCTTATCATATTATCTCTATCAGATCTCACTTTCGCAAGTGGTCGTGAAGGGATTGACAACCCCTTTATTGCGTTGGTTGCAAGTTCTTGTTTGTTTGTGTAGGTGCGTGGGACTTTTGAGGAGCCTCCTACTGGATTGATACCTTGGTTCTCAAAAACTGAGGGAAATACTTACGCTACTATTGCTGCATCACCCTTTCCTATTCAAGTAAAGCCAACGCAAGCTCAAGACGTTGTAGCGTCCTGGTTGGAACCTCAGGTCTTAGATGTTTAGGTTTGGCTGTGAAGTTTGTTTGTTATTAGGCCCAGACTATCTGCGCCCCTCATCAATTGGATTGGTGTAGCGACAGTTGTTACTTAGACGGTGGCTTTAGTTTTGCTGTTGTATGGCTTTGTAAGGTCTTGTGAGATTAATTAACAAAGTGGCTGTATGAATCGCCCAGATGCAGAGGCAGGGGGTCATCCTCCTTTTCTAAAAAAAATTGTCTACAGAACGAACCTTTCAAAGTTGTTTTCCCTGCCTCAAGTGCCCCTTCCAAGTTGGTGTTTGCTAAATTTACCTACAGAACGAAACAAAGGAGATTGAGGTAAAACCATATCAAGTAATCCAGGGGGTATTGCTAATCATCAGCTATGAATGATTAGATCTGCTGCATTGACAATCCAAATTCGTCTCTCTGGAACACGTAAAATCAAACATAAAACAGAAAAAAAGAATATGGCACTCGTTAATGGCGGAGACCCGGTCTGGGCGATCCCGAGGCGATCACCAGCCAGCGAGTGCGATCCCAGAAGAACAGAGAGAATTGGATTCAGAGAGAGAAAAAGCATCAGGAGATGCTGCGAGGCTGTACCAGGTCCTTGAAGATCCCCTGGGTTTACGTGATTCGTGGATCAGGGTGAGATCGGCGATCAAGAAGAAATATGCAGAGGAGAGGAAGGCTATCAAGAAAATTGGGCAGAGTACCACGGGAAATCTTGAGAGCCTGCCTGATCAGGATTTAGCGAGGATAAAAGACAAGATCTGGCAGATGCGAAAGGATCTAGGGCGCATAGGGCCTGAGGGAAACCTTGGTCCTATGGAAGGGAAGGATGCAGAGCCAAAGAAGAAGGATCCGCCAGATAGAGGGAGAGATTGGGATCGATCTCATGACAAATTTGTGATCTCCAAGAGTATAAAGGAACAACAATGGGGAACACCCATGTCTCACCAATCCCTCCAACCTTTGATCACCAAGAACTCTCTGCTATGTCTTGAGCTTGCGTTGGTTTTCCTTGAAGAGAAAAGGGTGATGCAGCAATAGTAGCGTAAGTATTTCCCTCAATTTTTTTGAGAACCAAGGTATCAATCCAGTATGAGGCTCCTCAAAAGTCCCAGGCACCTACACAAATAAACAAAGAACTCGCAACTAACGCAATAAAGGGGTTGTCAATCCCTTCACGGCCACTTGCGAAAGTGAGATCTGATAGGGATAGTATGATAAGATAAATATATTTTTTGTATTCTGTAATATAGATGCAAAAAAGTAAAGATGCAAATAAAAGTAGATTGAAAGCTTTTTATATGATAAAAGATTGACCCGGGGGCCATAGGTCTCACTAGTGGATCTCTCAAGATAGCATAAGTATTATGGTGGGTGAACAAATTGAAGGAAATATGCCCTAGAGGCAATAATAAAGTTATTATTTATTTCCTTATTTCATGATAAATGTTTATTATTCATGCTAGAATTTATTAACCGGAAACATAATACATGTGTGAATACATAGACAAACATAGTGTCACTAGTATGCCTCTACTTGACTAGCTCGTTTATCAGAGATGGTTATGTTTCCTAGCCATGGACAAAAGAGTTGTCATTTGATTAACGGGACCACATCATTAGGAGAATGATGTGATTGACTTGACCCATTCCGTTAGCTTAGCACTTGATCGTTTAGTATGTTGCTATTGCTTTCTTCATGACTTATACATGTTCTCGTAACTATGAGATTATGCAACTCCGTTTACGGAGGAACACTTTGGTACTACCAAACGTCACAACGTAACTGGGTGATTATAAAGGAGTACTACAGGTGTCTCCGAAGGTACATGTTGAGTTGGCGTATTTCGAGATTAGGTTTTGTCACTCCGATTGTCGGAGAGGTATCTCTGGGCCCTCTCGGTAATGCACATCATTATAAGCCTTGCAAGCAATGTAACCAATGAGTTGGTTACGGGATGATGCATTACAGAACGAGTAAAGAGACTTGCCGGTGACGAGATTGAACTAGGTATTGGATACCAACGATCGAATCTCGGGCAAGTAACATACCGATGACAAAAGGGAACAACGTATGTTGTCATGCGGTTTGACCGATAAAGATCTTCGTAGAATATGTAGGAGCCAATATGGGCATCCAGGTCCCGCTATTGGTTATTGACCGAGAATAGTTCTAGGTCATGTCTACATAGTTCTCGAACCCGTAGGGTCCGCACGCTTAAGGTTTCGATGATAGTTATATTATGAGTTTATGAGTTTTGATGTACCGAAGGAGTTCGGAGTCCCGGATGAGATCGGGGACATGGCGAGGAGTCTCGAAATGGTCGAGACGTAAAGATCGATATATTGGACGACTATATTGGAGTTCGGAAAGATCCGAGTGATTCGGTATTTTTGAGAGTGGGAGAGTTACGGAATTCGCCGGGAGAAGTATTGGGCCTTATTGGCCTGGGGAAGAGAGAGGGCTGCCTAGGGCAGGCCGCGCGCCCATGGCCTAGTCCGGGTGGACTAGGGGAGGCCGCACCCCTCCTTCCTTCCTTCTCTCTTCCCTTCCTAGTCTCGGACTCCTACTACATGGAAGGACTCCTAGTTGGACTAGGAAGGGGAATCCTACTCCGGTGGGAGTAGGACTCCCATGGCGCGCCCTCCTAGGGCCGGCCTCCTCCTCCCTCCCTCCTATACTGGGGCGGGGGCACCCCATGGACACACAAGTTGATCTACGGATCGTTCCTTAGCCGTGTCGGTGCCCCTTCCACCATATTCCACCTCGGTCATATCGTCGCGGAGTTTAGGCGAAGCCTGCGCTGGTAGAACATAAACATCGTCCACCACGCCGTCGTCTTGTGGAACTCATCTCCGAGCTCGGCTGGATCGGAGGCGGAGATCGTCATCGAGCTGAGCGTGTGCTGAACTCGGAGGCTCCGTGACGTTCGGTGCTTGGATCGGTCGGATCGTGAAGACGTACGACTACATCAACCGCGTTGTGATAACGCTTCCGCTTACGGTCCACGAGGGTACGTGGACAAACACTCTCCCCTCTCGTTGCTATGCCATCACCATGATCTTGCATGTGCGTAGGAAATTTTTTGAAATTACTACGTTCCCCAACAGTGGCATCCGAGCCTAGCATTTATGCGTTGATGTTATATGCACGAGTAGAACACAAGTGAGTTGTGGACGATATAAGTCATACTGCCTACCAGCATGTCATACTTTGGTTCGGCGGTATTGTTGGATGAAGCGGCCCGGACCGACATTACGCGTACGCTTACGCGAGACTGGTTCTACCGACGTGCTTTGCACACAGGTGGCTGGCGGGTGTCAGTTTCTCCAACTTTAGTTGAATCGAGTGTGGCTACGCCCGGTCCTTGCGAAGGTTAAAACGGAGTCTATTTGACAAACTATCGTTATGGTTTTGATGCGTAGGTAAGAACAATTCTTGCTAAGCCCGTAGCAGCCACGTAAAACTTGCAACAACAAAGTAGAGGACGTCTAACTTGTTTTTGCAGGGCATGTAGTGATGTGATATGGTCAAGACGTGATGAGATATAAGTTGTTGTATGAGATGATCATGTTTTGTTGAAGTTATCGGCAACTGGCAGAAGCCCTATGGTTGTCTCTTTGTTGCATAAGATGCAAGTGCCAAATAATTGCTTTACTTTATCGTTATGCGATAGAAATAGTTGCAAAAGCAATAGTTGGTGAGACGACCATGTGACGACACATTGATATAGATCAAGATGATGAAGATCATGGTGTCATGCCGGTGATGATAGAGATCATGACAGTACTTTGGAGATGGAGATCAAAGGCGCAAGATGATCATGGCCATATCATGTCACATATTTTGATTGCATATGATGTTTATCTGTTATACATCTTATTCTGTTATGATTGACGGTAGCATTTTAAGATGATCTCTCACTAATTATCAAGAAGTGTTCTCCCTGAGTATGCATCGTTGCCAAAGTTCGTCATGCCCAGACACCACGTGATGATCGGGTGTGATAAGCTCTACGTCCATCTACAACGGGTGCAAGCCAGTTTTGCACACACGGAATACTCAGGTTAAACTTGACGAGCCTAGCATATGGAGATATGGCCTCGAACACGGAGACCGAAAGGTCGGCGTGAATCATATAGTAGATATGATCAACATAGTGATGTTCACCATTGAAAACTACTCCATCTCACGTGATGATCGGTTATGGTTTAGTTGATTTGGATCACGTGATCACTTAGATGACTAGAGATGTCTGTCTAAGTGGGAGTTCTTAAGTAATATGATTAATTGAACTTAAATTTATCATGAACTTAGTCCTGGTAGTATTCTGCAAATTATGTTGTAGATCAATAGCTTGCGTTGTTGCTTTCATATGTTTATTTTGATATGTTCCTAGAGAAAACTGTGTTGAAAGATGTTAGTAGCAATGATGCGGATTGGATCCGTGATCGAGGTTTGTCCTCATTGCTGCACGTAAGAATTATGTCCTTAATGCACCGCTAGGTGACAAACCTATTGCAGGAGCGGAATCTGAGGCGTTATGAGCGTTTGGCTAGCTCAAAAGAATGACTACTTTATAGTTTAGTGCACCATGCTTAAGCGGCTTAGAATCGGGACTTCAAAGGCGTTTTGAGCGTCATGGACCATATGAGATGTTCCAGAGTTGAAGTTAATATTTCAAGCAAATACCGAGTTGAGAGATATGAAGTCTCCAACAAGTTCTAAAGCTAAAAGATGGAGGAGAATCGCTCAACTAGTGAGCATGTGCTCAGATTGTCTGGGTACTTCAATCGCTTGAATCAAGTGGGAGTTAATCTTCCAGATAAGATAGTGATTGACAGAATTCTCTAGTCACCATCACTAAGTTACTAGAACTTCGTGATGAACTATAGTATGCAAGGGATGACGAAAACGATTCCCGAGCTCTTCGTGATGTTGAAATCGACGAAGGTAGAAATCAAGAAAAGACCATCAAGTGTTGATGATTGACAAAACCACTAGTTTCAAGAGAAGGGCAAAGGAAAGAAAGGGAACTTCAAGTGGAAAGACAAGCAAGTTGTCACTCCTGCGAAGAAGCCCAAAGCTGGACCATAGCCTGAAACCGAGTGTTTACACCGCAAAGGAAATGGTCCTTTGAAGCGGAAATGCCCTGAATATTTGGTGGATAAAAAGGATGGCAAAGTGAACAAGGGTATATTTGATATACAAATTATTGGTGTGTGCCTTACTAGTGTTTATAGTAGCCCCTAAGTATTTGATACTTGTTCGGTTGCTAAGATTAGTAACTCGAAACAGGAGTTATAGAATAAACAGAGACTAGTTGAAGGAAAAGTGACGATGAGTGTTGGAAGTAGTTCCAAGATTGATATGATCATCATCGCACACTCCTTATACTTTCGGGATTAGTGTTAAACCTAAATAAATGTTATTTGGCGTTTGCGTTGAGCATGAATATGATTTGATCATGTTTATTGCAATACGGTTATTCATTTAAAATCGAGAGAATAATTGTTGTTCATTTACATGAATAAAACCTTCAATGGTCATACACCCAATGAAAATAGTTTGTTGGATCTCGATCGTAGTGATACACATATTCATAATATTAAGGCCAAAAGATGCAAAGTTAATAATGATAGTGCAACTTATTTGTGGTAATTGCCGTTTGGGTCATATCGGTGTAAAGCGCATGAAGAAACTCCATAAAGATGGATTTTCGAATCACTTGGTTATGAATCATTTGATGCTTGCGAACCGTGCCTTTTGGGCAAGATGACTAAAACTTCGTTCTTGAACAATGGAGCGAGCTACCGACTTATTGGAAATAATACATCTTGATGTATGCAGACCAATGAGTATGAAGGCTCGTGGCAAGTATCGTTATTTTCTGACCTTCACAAGATGATTTGAGCAGATATGGGTATATCTACTTGATGAAACATAAGTCTGAAATAGTTGAAAGGTTCAAAGAATTTTAGAGTGAAGTGGAAAATCATCGTAACAAGAAAATAAAGTTTCTGCGATCTGATCACGGAGAGGAATATTTGAGTTACGAGTTTGGTCTTCAATTAAAACAATGTGGAATACTTTCACAGCTCACGCCACCTAGAACATCACAACGTTATGGTGTGTCCGAACATCGTAACCGCACTTTATTGGATATGGTGCGATCTATGATTTCTCTTACTAATTTACCAATATTGTTTTGGGGTTATGCATTAGAGACAGCTGCATTCACATTAAAAGGGCACCATCTAAATCCGTTGAGATGACAACATATGAACTGTGGTTTAGCAAGAAACCCAAGTTGTCGTTTCTTAAAGTTTGGGGCTGCGATGCTTATGTTAAAAAGTTTCATCCTGATAAGCTCGAACCCAAATCGGAGAAGTGCGTCTTCATAGAATACCCAAAGGAAATAGTTGGGTACACCTTCTATCATAGATCCGAAGGCAAGATATTCGTTGCTAAAAATGGATCCTTTCTAGAGAAGGAGTTTCTCTCGAAAGAAGTGAGTGGGAGGAAAGTAGAACTTGATGAGGTAATCTGTACTGTTCCCTTATTGGAAAGTAGTTCATCACGAAATCAGTTCTGTGACAAATACACCAATTAGTGAGGAAGCTAATGATATTGATCATGAAACTTCAGATCAAGTTACTACTGAACCTCGTAGGTCTTCGAGTAAGATCCGCACAGAGTGGTGTAGTAATCATGTTCGAAGTCATGTTACTAGACCATGATGAACCTACGAACTATGAGGAAGCGATGATGAGCCCAGATTCGCGAAATGGCTCGAGGCCATAAAATCTGAGATATGATCCATGTATGAGAACAAAGTATGGACTTTGATTGACTTGCTCGATGATCGCAAGCCATGTTAAATAAATGGATCTTCAAGAGGAAGACGGACACTGATAGTAGTATTACTATCTACCAAGCTCGACTTGTTGCGAAAGGTTTTCAACAAGTTCAAGGTGTTGAATACGATGAGATTTTCTCACTCGTATCGATGCTTAAGTCTGTTTGAATCATGTTAGCAATTGCCACATTTTATGAAATCGGCAAATGGATGTCAAAACTGCATTCCTTAATGGATTTATTAAAGAAGAGTTGTATATGATGCAACTAGAAGGTTTTGTCAATCCTAAAGGTGCTAACAAAATGTGCAAGCTCCAGCGATCCATCTATGGACTGGTGCAAGCATCTCGGAGTTGGAATATATGCTTTGATAAGTTGATCAAAGCATATAGTTTTATATGGACTTACGATGAAGCCTGTATTTACAATAAAGTGAGTGGGAGCACTACAGCCTTTCTGATTAGTATATGTGAGTGACATATTGTTGATCGAAATGATGTAGAATTTTTCGCAAAGCATAAAGGAGTGTTTTAAAGGAGTTCTTTAAAAGAAAAGACCTCGATAAAGCTACTTACATATTGAGCATCAAGATCTATTGAGATAGATCAAGGCGCTTGATAAGATTTTCAATGAGTACATACCTTGGCAAGATTTTGAAATAGTTCAAAATGGAGCAGTCAAAGAAAGAGTTCTTGCACGTGTTGCAAAGGTATGAAATTGAGTAAGACTCAAATCCCGACCACAAGCAGAAAATAGAAAGAGAATGAAAAGTCATTCCCTATGCCTCGGTCATAGGTTCTATAAAGTATGCTATGCTATGTACTGGACCTATTGTATACCTTGCTCTGAATTTGGCAAGGAGTACAATAGTGATCTAGGAGTAGATCATGGACATTGGTCAAGAATATCCTTAGTAAGAACTAAGGAGATGTTTCTCGATTATGGAGGTGATAAAAGAGTTTGTTGTAAAAGTTACATCGGTGCAAACTTTTACACCGATCCGAATGACTCTAAGTCTCAACCTGGATACATATTGAAAGTGGGAGCAATTAGCTAGAGTAGCCCCGCAAGAGCATTGTGGACATAAAATATTTGCAAAATACATACGGCTCTGAATGTGACAGACCCGTTGACTAAGCTTCTCTCACGAGCAAAACATGATCACACCTTAGTACTCTTTGGGTGTTAATCACATAGCGATGTGAACTAGATTATTGACTCTAGTAAACACTTTGGATGTTGGTCACATGATGATCTGAACTATGGGTGTTAATCATATACAGATATGAATATTGGTGTTAAATCACATGGCGATATGAACTAGATTATTGACTCTAGTGCAAGTGGGGATCAAGGAAATATGCCCTAGAGGCAATAATAAAGTTATTATTTATTTCCTTATTTCATGATAAATGTTTATTATTCATGCTAGAATTGTATTAATCGGAAACATAATACATGTGTGAATACATAGACAAACATAGTGTCACTAGTATGCCTCTACTTGACTAGCTCGTTTATCGAGAGATGGTTATGTTTCCTAGCCATGGACAAAAGAGTTGTCATTTGATTAACGGGATCACATCATTAGGAGAATGATGTGATTGACTTGACCCATTCCGTTAGCTTAGCACTTGATCGTTTAGTATGTTGCTATTGCTTTCTTCATGACTTATACATGTTCTGTAACTATGAGATTATGCAACTCCGTTTACGGAGGAACACTTTGGTACTACCAAGCGTCACAACGAATCGGGTGATTATAAAGGAGTACTACAGGTGTCTCGAAGGTACATGTTGAGTTGGCGTATTTCGAGATTAGGTTTTGTCACTCCGATTGTCGGAGAGGTATCTCTGGGCCCTCTCGGTAATGCACATCATTATAAGCCTTGCAAGCAATGTAACCAATGAGTTGGTTACGGGATGATGCATTACAGAACGAGTAAAGAGACTTGCCGGTGACGAGATTGAACTAGGTATTGGATACCAATGATCGAATCTCGGGCAAGTAACATACCGATGACAAAAGGAAACAACGTATGTTGGTATGCAGTTTGACCGATAAAGATCTTCGTAGAATATGTAGGAGCCAATATGGGCATCCAGGTCCCGCTATTGGGTATTGACCGAGAATAGTTCTAGGTCATGTCTACATAGTTCTCGAACCCGTAGGGTCCGTACGCTTAAGGTTTCGATGACAGTTATATTATGAGTTTATGAGTTTTGATGTACCGAAGGAGTTCGGAGTCCCGGATGAGATCGGGGACATAACGAGGAGTCTCGAAATGGTCGAGACGTAAAGATCGATATATTGGACGACTATATTCGGAGTTCGGAAAGATCCGAGTGATTCGGTATTTTTCGAGTCTGGGAGAGTTACGGAATTCGCCGGGAGAAGTATTGGGCCTTATTGGGCCTGTGGGAAAGAGAGAGGGCTGCCTAGGGCAGGCCGCCCATGGCCTAGTCCGGGTGGACTAGGGGAGAGGCCGCACCCTCCTTCCTTCCTTCTCTCTTCCCTTCCTAGTCTCCTACTCCTACTACATGGAAGGACTCCTAGTTGGACTAGGAAGGGGAATCCTACTCCGGTGGGAGTAGGACTCCCCATGGGCGCCCTCCTAGGGCCGGCCTCCTCCTCCCTCCCTCCTTTATATACGGGGCAGGGGCACCCCATGGACACACAAGTTGATCTACGGATCGTTCCTTAGCCGTGTGCGGTGCCCCTTCCACCATATTCCACCTCGGTCATATCGTCATGAGTTTAGGCGAAGCCTGCGCCGATAGAACATCAACATCGTCACCACGCCGTCGTCTTGTGGAACTCATCTCCGGAGCTCGGCTGGATCGGAGGCGGAGATCGTCATCGAGCTGAGCGTGTGCTGAACTTGGAGGCTCCGTCGTTCGGCGCTTGGATCGGTCGGATCGTGAAGACGACGACTACATCAACAGCGTTGTGATAACGCTTCGCTTACGGTCTCACGAGGGTGCGTGGACAAACACTCTCCCCTCTCGTTGCTATGCCATCACCATGATCTTGCATGTGCGTAGGAATTTTTTTGAAATTACTACGTTCCCCAACACAAATTACTGTCGAGCAATTGATAGAAAAGTGAGTAATTATGAGATTATCTAGGCATGATCATGTATATAGGCATCACGTCCGCGACAAGTAGACCGACTCCTGCCTGCATCTACTACTATTACTCCACACATCGACCGACTCCTGCCTGCATCTAGAGTATTAAGTTCATAAAGAACAGAGTAACGCATTAAGAAAGATGACATGATGTAGAGGGATAAACTCAAGCAATATGATATAAACCCCATCTTTTTATCCTCGATGGCAACAATACAATACGTGCCTTGCAACCCTTTACATCCTTCGGGTAAGGACACCGCAAGATTGAACCCAAAGCTAAGCGCTTCTCCCCTGGCAAGAAAGATCAATCTAGTAGGCCAAACCAAACTGATAATTCGAAGAGACTTGTAAAGATAACTCAATCATACATAAAAGAATTCAGAGAAGATTCAAATATTTCTCATAGATAAACTTGATCATAAACCCATAATTCATCGGATCTCGACAAACACACCACAAAAAGAGTTTACATCGAATAGATCTCCACAAGAGAGGGGGAGAACATTGTATTGAGATCCAAAAAGAGAGAAGAAGCCATCTAGCTAATAACTATGGACCCGAAGGTCTGTGGTAAACTACTCACAACTCATTGGAGGGGCTATGGTGTTGATGTAGAAGCCCTCCATGGTCGATTCCCCCTCCGGCGGAGCACCGACGAAGGCTCCAAGATGGGATCTCGCGGATACAGAAGGTTACGCTGGTGGAAATTGTTTTTTGTTGGCTCCCTGGATGTTTTCGGGGTACGTAGGTATATATAGGAGGAAGAAGTACATCGGAGGCCACTCGTGGGGCCCAGGAGACAGGGGCGCGCCTATAGGGGTGGGCACGCCCTGCTATCTCCTGGCCGCCTCGTTCGCTTCTTGACTTGCACTCCAAGTTCTTCGGATCATGTTTGTTTCAAAAATCACCCTCCCGAAGGTTTCATTCCGTTTGGACTTCGTTTGATATTCCTTTTCTTCGAAATACTGAAATAGGCAAAAAAACAACAATAGGGGCTGGGCCTCCGGTTAGTAGGTTAGTCCCAAAAGTGATATAAATGTGTAAAATAAAGCCCATAAACATCCAAAAGGGGTAATATAATAGCATGTAACAATCAAAAATTAAAGATACGTTGGAGACGTATCACTCTCCTGCAATGGCGGACCAGGACCCCCGCAAGAACAAGGCGTCGACGAACCACGGTGAAGAGGTTGACTCCAACGGCAAGGCCGGGCTGGGAGCAAGGGCGCTGATTCATGCCGGCTCATCAAGGGACCGTGGAGACCTGTACCGCACCCCCATCGGCCAAGGGGTGGGGGAGGGGGAATCAACAAGATAGGTATGAGGGAATGATCTTGTTGTAGCCCTTGTTTTTCCAGTTGATATGGGGGTGGAGGGCACGAACGTGGTGGAGCTCAACCTCTCCAGAGAGAGGGCCACCATGCGTTCTTGGTGGATCGCCATCGGATTGTTCTTCTCCGTTCAAATCTTCAGCATCGGGTGCTGTTCCAGGAGCCCATGAGCAAGTGGGGCTTGAGAGGGCGGTTGAGATACACCACCTCAAGAACAACCGCTTCCTCCTCAAGTTCGAGCGCGAGGGGGGATCTCCAGTTCATCCTCAACAACGCCCCCGGACTCACCGAGGCGATGCCTTCCTGATGGTCCAGGTGGACGGGAGTGCGCGACCGGGCAACGTTGAGGTTGCCCATATGCCAATATGGGCTTGCATCTATGATGCTCCACCGACCATGTTCTTTGAGCCGGTGGCCCGCGAGCTTGGCGCCAGGCTTGGTGAAGTTCTTGAGGTAGATGCTGATGAAGAAGGCAGAATTTGGGGTGACTACATGAGAGTCTGAATAAGCCATGATGTTGATGAACCCATCCGTAGTGAGCTTGAGTCACATGACTATGTTGAGAACAAAATGTACCGCCTCAGTGTTAAGTATGAGAGGCTTCCTCGTTTTTGTAGCTACTGCGGTCACCTAGGCCATAGCCAGCGCGATTGTAAGCTGCCCGAAGACCTCCAAGAGATGATGTTTTCGGTAGCAATGTGCACATCCCCTTTTAAGAGAAGTAGCACTAGAGGTGGCATTGTAATCCCTGAAGGTGGCAGTGCACAACGTTTTGTGCAGTTTTGGTCAGAGAACACCAAAGCTGCAAGAACGGCTCCACCGAGACTCGCGGTGGAAAGATACGACAAAGTTCCTGAGGAAGTGCTTGCGGACCCGCTGGTGCAAGCTGCCATAGCTGCGGTGAGCTCGATCAGGCTGGACGGCGCCCGGCAGGGAGACTCCGGCCCGAAAGTGAGGAAACCTGATCGGGATGGCACCAACCAGGATGGAGGGGGGACAACACAAACAACAACCTAATCCACCATGTCTCGGAGAGCACCGCTCCCTCGACTACTGCCCTTGACCCAGCCATGATTGCGGTCGGGATGGAGATAGTACCTAGTGCAATCACGATGGGCGTTGCGCCGGACCGGAACTTCCCTCCGGGTTTTGGACCCATCCCACGCTACACCGTAAACCCGACTGATGTCCCTGCCCCAGCCTTGGCAACGGTCGGGCTGGAGGGAGCACCAGCTGCAACCACGGTCGCCGAGAGGTCCCGGCACAAGCAGCCTCCTACCACAGACAGCACAGTGGTGGGGAGTACTGATCAAGAGAAGGGCAGGGGATCCCAGGAGGAAACGATGAACATTCAGTCCGATTCGCTGAAAACCATGGTCCCTCCACAAACCAAGAAGGCTGATGTAGCGCTAGCCACTAATCAAGTAAAGGTGGTGATGCGTGAGAGAGCTCTGAAAAGGATGGGCAAGAAACAGGGTATGGCAGCTGCAGAACAGAACTCCGTGTCTGGGTGTGGGAGTGTGATGACCAATATGGAGGAAAACAAAGCTAAAGACCCAGAGGCCAGCAAAAAAAGGAACATAGAGGTGTAGATGGAGATTCAGGTGGGAAGGACAGCGGTGTGTTGGAAGGAAAGGAAGCAGCCGGCCAAGGGGCTACCGGCGCCCGTCAGGAGCCATGACGATCTTATGCTGGAACTGCCGGGGACTTGGGCAACCCCGGACATTTCAGGAACTTGTGTGCTTAGTGCACACGTACAAGCCAAAACTAGTTTTCCTCTCTGAAACTCGGCAAAGCAAATCTTACGTGAATAAACTGAAGTGGAGGCTAGGCCTCAAGCATTGTATCACGCAGGCCGGCACTGGTAAAGGTGCGGGTATTACGTTTTTCTATGACGAAAGTAGTGAAGTAACAAAGCTTGTCGTTGGCCCGAGGTATATTGATGTTCTTGTGTGGCTAAACTCTACCAGCCTACAATGGCGTGGCACCTTTGTCTACGGAGAACTGAAATCACACGAAAGACACCATATGTGGAACCTGCTACAGAGAATAAAGGATACTTCAAAATTGCCTTGGTTGATGATGGGTGATTTCAACGAAGCTATGTGGTAATCAGAGCACATCTCAGCTTCAAGGAAATCGGAAAAGCTTATGGAAAATTTTCAGAACTGTTCTCTCAGAGTGTAATCTCTTTGATTTGGGTTTAAAGGTCCAGTCTGGACGTACAATAACAAACAAGAAGGTCAGAGAAATGTGCGGGCGAGATTGGACAGGGCTGTAGCTTCTGCGGAGTGGTCCGAATATTTTCACGGGGTGTGAGTTGAGTGGAACACATCTGCTCATCCCGGTATGATCACCTGCCTCTTATGCTGCGTTTTTGGAAAAAGGAAGGAATGGAGGCCAGTGTGGGAAGCAAGCCAGAAAGTATTCCGGTATGAAGTATGAACACATGTGGGAACGAATTGACTCGCTGAAACCGACGATAGAAAACTGCTGGAAGAGCAATGGTATGGCTGAGAACCTGCAGGAGGTAGGCGCTAAGATGTTACATGCAGAAAACATTACTTGACTGGGCTGAACGGGACTTTGGGTCTGTGATCAAGTAACAGAGGAAATACTACAGAAATATGCAGGAAACAAAGTTGTATGAGAAAGACAGGGAGGTGGACCCGTGTAGCATCCTTGAGCTGGTAAACCGTCAAGTAACAGAGGAAATGAACGAGAAATTGGTGAGACCTTTCTCGATGGAGGAAATAAGCAATGTGCTTTTCCAAATTGGCCCTCATAGGGCTCCTGGGCCGGACGGTTTCCCGGCATGGTTTTTCCAGCGAAACTGGCAGCTCCTCGGGGAGGAGGTGATCAAAGGCGTCTTTTTTTTTTGAAAATGGTGTCCTACGGAAGGCATAAATGACACTGTTATAGTGATGATTCTGAAAGGAAAAGACCCACAATCTCTGAAGGACTACCGCCCAATCAGCCTCTGCAATGTGTTTTACAAGGTTATATCAAAGTGCCTGGTGAACCACCTCCGCCCCCTTTTGGATGAGATCATCTCCGAGACACAGAGTGCTTTCATCCCATGCAGATTGATCATTGACAATGCCACCATCGCTTTTGAATGTTTCCACGAGATCCAATATAGTAGAAGCATGCATAATACTCATTATGCATATAAATTGGACCTTGCCAAAGCCTACGACAGGGTGGACTGGAATTTCTTAGAATTGGTACTTGTCAAAACGGGCTTCAATCGTAAGTGGACGAGTTGGATCATGCAATGAGTTCGTTTGGTCCGTTATACTGTCAAATGCAATGGCGTCCAGCAGACCTTTCATCCCTTCAAGAGGTTTGCGACAAGGGATCCACTCAGCCCCTACCTATTTTTATTTGTGGCAGACAGTTTGGTCAACCTCATGAAAAAAGAGATAGCAGAAGGAAACATGACTCCGCTCAAAATAGCCAGAAACAGTACAGGTATCTCAAACCTTCTGTTCACAGATGACAGCTTGATATTTTTCCAGGACACCACAGAGCAAGCTAACACTATAAAGAGGGTGTTGATAGATTTCCATAGGGGCACTGGACAGTTACTGTGTGAGAGCAAATGCTCCATCCTCTTTAGTGGACTCTGTCCCGAGGCAACTAGGAAGGAGATCACGGACACATTGGCGGTCGTCTCACCCTCCTTCGAGAGCAAGTACCTAAGTCTCCCAACTCCAGAAGGTAGAATGAAAGATGAATATTTCCAGCCTATAATGGATAGATTTGGCAAAAGATGCAACGACTGGTCCGCGAAATTTATGTTCTATGCGGCAAAGGAAGTGCACATGAAATCCGTGGTCCAGGCGCTTCCATGTTACATTATGGGTGTCTTCCTCCTCTCCAAAGGTTTCTGCGAAAAGTATGAGAAGATGATCTCTGATTTTTGGTGGGGAGACAACAATGGACAATGCAAGGTGCACTGGATGTCATGGAAAGAATGACTAGACCAAAGTGAAGCAAATATGCCCTAGAGGCAATAATAAAGTTATTATATATTTCCTCATATCATGATAAATGTTTATTATTCATGCTAGAATTGTATTAACCGGAAACATAATACATGTGTGAATATATAGACAAACAGAGTGTCACTAGTATGCCTCTACTTGACTAGCTTGTTAATCAAAGATGGTTATGTTTCCTAACCATGAACAAAGAGTTGTTATTTGATTAACGAGATCACATCATTAGTTGAATGATCTGATTGACATGACCCATTCCGTTAGCTTAGCACCCGATCGCTTAGTATGTTGCTATTGCTTTCTTCATGACTTATACATGTTCCTATGACTATGAGATTATGCAACTCCGTTTGCGGAGGAACACTTTGGGTACTACCAAACGCCACAACGAATCGGGTGATTATAAAGGAGTACTACAGGTGTCTCCAAAGGCGATGTTGGGTTGGCGTATTGAGATTAGGATTTGTCACTCCGATTGTCGGAGAGGTATCTCTGGGCCCTCTCGGTAATGCACATCACTTAAGCCTTGCAAGCATTACAACTAATGAGTTAGTTGCGAGATGATGTATTACGGAACGAGTAAAGAGACTTGCCGTAACGAGATTGAACTAGGTATTGGATACCGACGATCGAATCTCGGGCAAGTAACATACCGATGACAAAGGGAACAACGTATGTTGTTATGCGGTTTGACCGATAAAGATCTTCGAGAATATGTAGGAGCCAATATGGGCATCCAGGTCCCGCTATTGGTTATTGACCAAGAATAGTTCTAGGTCATGTCTACATAGTTCTCGAACCCGTAGGGTCCGCATGCTTAAGGTTTCATGATGCGGTTATATTATGAGTTTATGAGTTTTGATGTATCGAAGGAGTTCGGAGTCCCGGATGAGATCGGGGACATGACGAGGAGTCTCGAAATGGTCGAGACATAAAGATTGATATATTGGAAGCCTATATTTGGAGTTCGGAATGGTTCCGGGTGAAATCGGGATTTTACTGGAACACCGGGGGGTTACCGGAACCCTCCCGGGGGTTAATGGGCCTTAGTGGGCCATGAGGGAGAAGAGGAGGGGCCGGCCAGGGCAGGCCGCGCGCCCCCTCCCCCCCTAGTCCGAATAGGACAAGGAGGGGGGGCGGCGCCCCCCTTCCCTCTTCTCCTCCCCCCAATCCTACTCCAACTAGGAAAAGGACCGGGAGTAGGACTCCTCCGGCGCGCCTCCTCTAGGCCGGCCGCACCCCCCCTTGCTCCTTTATATACGGGGGCAGGGGGGCACCCTAGGACACACAAGTTTGATCTACGGATCGTTCCTTAGCCGTGTGCGGTGCCCCCTTCCACCATATTCCACCTCGGTCATATCATCGCGAAGCTTAGGCGAAGCTCTGCGCCGGTAGAACATCAAGATCGTCACCACGCCGTCGTGCTGACGGAACTCTCCGTCGACACTCGGCTGGATCGGAGTTCGAGGGACGTCATCGAGCTGAACGTGTGCTGAACTCGGAGGTGCCGTACGTTCGGTACTTGGATCGGTCGGATCGTGAAGACGTACGACTACATCAACCGCGTTGTGCTAACGCTTCCGCTTACGGTCTACGAGGGTACGTGGACCACACTCTCCCCTCTCGTTGCTATGCATCACCATGATCTTGCGTGTGCGTAGGAAATTTTTTGAAATTACTACGTTCCCCAACAGTGGCATCCGAGCCTAGGTTTTTATGGTTTGATGTTTTGCACGAGTAGAACACAAGCGAGTTGTGGGCGATACAAGTCATACTACCTACCAGCATGTCATACTTTGGTTCAGCGGTATTGTGAGATGAAGCGGCCTGACCGACATTACGCAGACGCTTACGCGAGACTGGTTTCACCGCCACGAGCACTCGTTGCTTAAAGGTGACTGGTGGGTGTCTGTCTCTCTCACTTTAGTTGAACCGAGTGTGGCTCGCCCGATCCTTGAGAAGGTTAAACGGAGTCTATTTGTGAAGTATCATTGTGGTTTTGATGCGAGGTGAGATTGGTTCTTGCCAAGCCCGTAGCAGCCACGTAAAATTTGCAACAACAAAGTAGAGGACGTCTAACTTGTTTTTGCAGGGCATGTTGTGATGTGATATGGTCAAGACGTGATGCTATATTTTATTGTATGAGATGATCATGTTTTGTAACCGAAGTTATCGGCAATGGCAGGAGCCATATGGTTGTCGCTGATTGTATGAAATGCAACGCTCGTAATTGCTTTACTTTATCACTAAGCGGTAGCGATAGTCGTAGAAGCAATAGGTGGCGTAAACGACAACGATGCTACGATGAAGATCAAGGTGTCGCACCGGTGACGATGGTGATCATGATGGTGTTGCGGAGATGGAGATCACGAAGCACAAGACGGTGATGACCATATCATATCACTTATATTGATTTGCATGTGATGTTTATCTTTTATGCATCTTATCTTGCTTTGATTGACGGTAGCATTATAAGATGATCTCTCACTAAATTATCAAGAAGTGTTCTCCCTGAGTATGCACCGTTGCCAAAGTTCGTCGTGCCCAGACACCACGTGATGATCGGGTGTGATAAGCTCTACGTCCATCTACAACGGGTGCAAGCCAGTTTTTGCACACGCAGAATACTCAGGTTATACTTGACGAGCCTAGCATATGCAGACATGGCCTCGGAACACGGAGACCGAAAGGTCGAGCGTGAATCATATAGTAGATATGATCAACATAAGATGTTCACCATTGAAAACTACTCCATTTCACGTGATGATCGGTTATGGTTTAGTTGATTTGGATCACGTGATCACTTAGATGACTAGAGGATGTCATCTAAGTGGGAGTTCTTAAGTAATATGATTAATTGAACTTAAATTTATCATGAACTTAGTCCTGGTAGTATTTTGCAAATTATGTTGTAAGATCAATAGCTTGCGTTGTTGCTTTCATATGTTTATTTTGATATGTTCCTAGAGAAAATTGTGTTGAAAAATGTTAGTAGCAATGATGCGGATTCGATCCGTGATCGGAGGTTTATCCTCATTGCTGCATAGAAGAATTATGTCCTTAATGCACCACTAGGTGACAGACCTATTGCAGGAGCAGATGCAAACATTATGAACGTTTGGCCAGCTCAATATGAAGACTACTTGATAGTTTAAGTGCACCATGTTTAACAGCTTAGAATCGGGACTTCAAAGATGTTTTGAACATCATGGACCATATGAGATGTTCCAGGAATTGAAGTTAATATTTCAAGCAAATACCCGAGTTGAGAGATATGAAGTCTCCAACAAGTTCTATAGCTAAAAGATGGAGGAGAATCGCTCAACTAGTGAGCATGTACTCAGATTATGCAGGTACTACAATCGCTTGAATCAAGTGGGAGTTAATCTTCCGGATAAGATAGTGATTGATGAATTCTCTAGTCACCATCACCAAGTTAGTAGAACTTCGTGATGAACTATAGTATGCAAGGGATGATGAAAATGATTCCCGAGTTTTTCATGATGATGAAATCGATGAAGGTAGAAATCAAGAAAGAGCATCAAGTGTTGATGGTTGACAAGCAAGTTGTCACTCCCACGAAGAAACCCAAAGCTGAACCAAAGCCTGAAACTGAGTACTTACACTGCAAAGGAAATGGTCACTGGAAGCGGAACTACCCTAAATATTTGGTGGATAAGAAGGATGGCAAAGTGAAAAAGGGTATATTTGATATACAGGTGTTTTATGTGTGCTTTACTAGTGTTTATAGCAACCCCTCGGTATTTGGTACTGGTTCGGTTCCTAAGAGTAGTAACTCAAAGCGGAGTTGCGAATAAGCGAAACTAGTTAAGGGTGAAGTGATGATGTGTGTTGAAAGTAGTTTCAAGATTGATATGATCATCATCGCACACTCCCTATACTTCGGGATTAGTGTTGAACCTAAATAAATGTTATTTCGTGTTTGCGTTGAGCATGAATATGATTTGATCGTGTTTATTGCAATACGGTTATTCATTTGAGTAAGAGAATAAACTGTTGTTACATTTACATGAATAAAACCTTATATGGTTACACACCCAATGAAAATGGTTCATTGGATCTCGATCGTAGTGATACACATATTCATAATATTGAAATCAAAAGATGCAAAGTTAATAATGATAGTGCAACTTATTTGTGTACTTGCCGTTTATGTCATATTGGTGTAAAGCGCATGAAGAAACTCCATCTTGATGGGATTTTGGAATCACTTGATTATGAATCACTTGATGCTTGCGAACCATGCCTCATGGGCAAGATGACTAAGACTCCGTTCTCCGGAACAGTGGAGCGAGCAACTGACTTATTGGAAATAATACATACTGATGTATGCGATCCAATGAGTGTTAAGGCTCACGGCGGGTATCGTTATTTTTGACCTTCACAGATGATTTGAGCAGATATGGGTATATCTACTTGATGAAACATAAGTCTGAAATAGTTGAAAGGTTCAAAGAATTTCAGAGTGAAGTGGAAAAATCATCGTGACAAGAAAATAAGGTTTCTACGATCTGATCGCGGAGACAAATATTAGAGTTCTGAGTTTGGTCTTCAATTAAAACAATGTGGAATAGTTTCACAAATTCATGCCACCGAACACCACATCATAATGGTGTGTCCGAATGTCATAACCGTACTTTATTGGATATAGTACAATCTATGATGTTTCTTCTTGATTTACCAATATCGTTTTGGGATCATGCATTAGAGACAGCTACATTCACGTTAAATTGGGCACCATCTAAATCCGTTGAGGCGACACTATATGAACTGTGGTTTAGCAAGAAACCCAAGTTGTCGTTTCTTAAAGTTTGGAGTTTCGATGCTTATGTGAAAAGTTTCATCTGATAAGCTCGAACCCAAATCGGAGAAGTCGTCTTCATAGAATACCCAAAGGAAATTGTTGGGTACACCTTCTATCACAGATCCGAAGGCAAGATATTCGTTGCTTAAGATGGATCCTTTCTAGAGAAGGAGTTTCTCTCGAAAGAAGTGAGTGGGAGGAAAGTAGAACTTGATGAGGTAATGAGACTAGCTCCCTTATTGGAAAGTAGTTCATCACGAAATTGGTTCTGTGACACCTACACCAATTAGTGAGGAAGTTAATGATGATGATCATAAAACTTGAGATCAAGTTACTACCGAACCTCGTAGGTAAAAGCAGTGAGATCCGCACAGTGAGTGGTACGGTAATCCAGTTCGGAGGTCGTGTTACTTGACCATGACAAACCTACGAACTATGAGGAAGCGATGATGAGCCCAGATTCCATAAAATGGTTTAAGGCCATGAAATCTGAGATATGATCCATGTATGAGAACAAAGTATGGACTTTGATGGATTTGCCGATGATCGGCAAGCCATATTGTATAAATGGATCTTCAAGAGGAAGACGGACGTTGATAGTAGTGTTACTATCTACAAAGCTCGACTTGTCGCAAAAAGGTTTTGACAAGTTCAAGGTGTTGACTACAATGAGATTTTCTCAAGCGTAGCGATGCTTAAGTCTGTCCAAATCATGTTAGCAATTGCCACAATTTATGAAATTTGGCAAATGGATGTAAAACTGCATTCTGAATGGTTTTACGGAGGAAGAGTTGTATATGATGCAACGAGAAGGTTTTTTCGATCCAAAGGAGCTAACAAAGTGTGCAAGCTCCAATGATCCATCTATGGACTGGTGCAAGCATCTCGGAGTTGGAATATACGCTTTGATAAGTTGATCAAAGCATATAGTTTTATCAGACTTATGGTGAAGCCTGTATTTACTAGAAAGTGAGTGGGAGCACTACAAGCATTTCGATAAGTATATGTGAATGACATATTGTAGATCGGAAATAATGTAGAATTATTCTGCAAAGCATAAAGGAGTGTTTGAAAGATGTTTTTCAAAGAAAGACCTCGGTGAAGCTGCTTACATATTGAGCATCAAGATCTATAGAGATAGATCAAGATGCTTGATAAGTTTTTTCAATGAGTACATACCTTGACAAGATTTTGAAGTAGTTCAAAATGGAACAGTCAAAGAAAGAGTTCTTGCCTGTGTTACAAGGTGAGAAATTGAGTAAGACTCAAAACCCGACCACGGCAGAAGATAGAAAGAGAATGAAAGTCATTCCCTATGCCTTGGACATAGGTTCTATAAAGTAGGCCATGCTGTATACCAGATCTATTGTATACCCTGCACTGAGTTTGGCAAGGGAGTACAATAGTGACCTAGGAGTAGATCACTGGACAGCGGTCAAAATTATCCTTAGTGGAATAAGGATATGTTTCTCGATTATGGAAGTGACAAAAGGTTCGTCGTAAAGGGTTACGTCGATGCAAGTTTTGACACTGATCTGGATGACTCTAAGTCTCGATCTAGATACATATTGAAAGTGGGAGCAATTAGCTAGAGTAGCTTCATGCAGAGCATTGTAGACATAGAAAAATTGCAAAATACATAACGGATCTGAATGTGAAAGACCCGTTGACTAAGACTCTCTCACAAGCAAAACATGATCACACCTTAGTACTCTTTGGGTGTTAATCACATAGCGATGTGAACTAGATTACTGAATCTAGTAAACCCTTTGGGTGTTGGTTACATGGCGATATGAACTATGGGTGTTAATCACATGATGATGTGAACTATCGATGTTAATCACATGGTGATGTGATCTAGATTATTGACTCTAGTGCAAGTGGGAGACTGAAGGAAATATGCCCTAGAGGCAATAATAAAGTTATTATATATTTCCTCATATCATGATAAATGTTTATTATTCATGCTAGAATTGTATTAACCGGAAACATAATACATGTGTGAATATATAGACAAACAGTGTCACTAGTATGCCTCTACTTGACTAGCTTGTTAATCAAAGATGGGTATGTTTCCTAACCATGAACAAAGAGTTGTTATTTGATTAACGAGATCACATCATTAGTTGAATGATCGATTGACATGACCCATTCCATTAGCTTAGCACCCGATCGTTTAGTATGTTGCTATTGCTTTCTTCATGACTTATACATGTTCCTATGACTATGAGATTATGCAACTCCGTTTGCGGAGGAACACTTTGGGTACTACCAAGCGTCACAACGAATCTGGGTGATTATAAAGGAGTACTACAGGTGTCTCCAAAGGCGGATGTTGGGTTGGCGTATTTGAGATTAGGATTTGTTACTCCGATTGTCGGAGAGGTATCTCTGGGCCCTCTCGGTAATGCACATCACTTAAGCCTTGCAAGCATTACAACTAATGATTTAGTTGCAAGATGATGTATTACGGAACGAGTAAAGAGACTTGCGTAAGCGAGATTGAACTAGGTATTGGATACCGACGATCGAATCTCGGGCAAGTAACATACCGATGACAAAGGGAACAACGAATGTTGTTATGCGGTTTGACCGATAAAGATCTTCGTAGAATATGTAGGAGCCAATATGGGCATCCAGGTCCCGCTATTGGTTATTGACCAAGAATAGTTCTAGGTCATGTCTACATAGTTCTCGAACCGTAGGGTCCGCACGCTAAGGTTTGATGGCGGTTATATTATGAGTTTATGAGTTTTGATGTACCGAAGGAGTTCGAAGTCCTGGATGAGATCGGGGACATGACGAGGAGTCTCGAAATGGTCGAGATGTAAAGATTGATATATTGGAAGCCTATATTTGGAGTTCGGAATGGTTCCGGGTGAAATCGGGATTTTCTAGGAACACCGGGGTTACGGAACCCTCCCGGGGTTAATGGGCCTTAGTGGGCCATGAGGGAGAAGAGGAGGGGCGGCAGCAGGGCAGGCAGCGCCACCTCCCCTAGTCCGAATAGGACAGGAGAGGCGCCCCTTCCTCCTCTCCTCCCCCAATCCTACTCCAACTAGGAAGGGGGAGTCCTACTCCGGTGGGAGTAGGACTCCTCCGGCCGCCTCCTCTAGGCCGGCCGCCCCCCCCCTTGCTCCTTTATATCTGAGGCGGGGGCACCCTAGGACACACAAGTTTGATCTACGGATCGTTCCTTAGCCGTGTCGGTGCCCCTTCCACCATATTCCACCTCGGTCCTATCGTCATGAAGCTTAGGCGGCTCGCGCCGATAGAACATCAAGATCGCCACCACGCCGTCGGTCGACGGAACTCTCCTCGGCACTCGGCTGGATCGGAGTTCGAGGGACGTCATCGAGCTGAACGTGTGCTGAACTCGGAGGTGCCGTACGTTCGGTACTTGGATCGGTCGGATCGTGAAGACGTACGACTACATCAACCGCGTTGTGCTAACGCTTCCGCTTACGGTCTACGAGGGTACGTGGACCACACTCTCCCCTCTCGTTGCTATGCATCACCATGATCTTGCGTGTGCGTAGGAAATTTTTTGAAATTACTACGTTCCCCAACACGAAGAGGGCGGGAGGCATGGGGTTCGGAGACATGCACCTCTTTAATATTGCATTGCTTGCCAAACAAGGTTGGAGGCTCCTCCAAAACCCCAATAGTTTATGTGCCAGGGTTCTTAAGTCCAAATACTACCCCCCATGGTAACCTCTTGGACACCGTCTTTGCATATGAAGCATCACCAGTCTGGACGGGCATTGAGGCCGGCTTGGAACTTCTGAAAAAAGGCATCATCCGGCGAGTAGGCAATGGTAGGAGCATCCAAATTCAACGAGATCAATGGATTCCTAGGCAGAAAGGACTAAGGACTGCAGGTTTTGTTAGAAGACAAGACTACAGTGGGTGAACCAACTTATACACACAGATAGAAGTGGATGGAATGTAGAGCTGGTGAAACAAATCTTCCACTCCTTTAATGCAGACGACATATGCAAAATCCCCATCCCAAGATCTGACGTGGAAGACTATATTGCATGGCACTACGAAAAGAACGGAGTGTTCTCTGTACGTAGCGCGTACAAACTGGCTGCTTCTATTCAGAACCAGGCGACCCTTGGCTTCTCGAACTCCTCTGGGAATGTAAATAACCGTAGCATCTAGGATCTTATATGGAAAGCCGATGTCCCTCCGAAGGTTAGGATTTTTGGGTGGAGAGTGGCTACCAACACCCTGGCAACACAGCTAAATAAATGCAAGCGGACTATCATTCCAGACACAACCTGTGTAATTTGCAGAGACAGAGTGGAGGATGAATTTCATGTTGTGATTGCATGCTCGAAAAGCAGGGCTCTGAGACATGCGACAAGGGAGGAGTACATGTGGGGGCTTCCTCATGAAAAAGAATTCAGGTTCACGGGCCATCACTGTTTGCAGCTTGCAAGTACTGTTGGACTCAGTCCAACAGGTTATGCGTGACAGAATCTTACTCTTATTATGGAGGTGCTGGCACCTGAGGGATGACTGCGCTCATGGGAGCGGTAAAGAATCGATCTCGAACTCAGTACAATTCTTACAGAGGTACGCGGAGGAGTGGAGAAATGCGTCGCTAAGTGTGCTCTCGGAAACAAGGAGGACAGGAGGCACTCTGGCCAGTCCAATATGGTCCGCTCCCACCCCCTGTTGCTCGTCAATTGAACTGGGTGGCCCCAGCGCAGGGATGGGCGAAGGTAAACTCTGATGCTGCCTTCAGTCCGGACACTGGATGTTGTTGGGCAAGCGCTGTTGCTCGGGATCATCAAGGGCTGGTTTTCCTGTCTACCTGCAAGTCCATGCCCACTGCTGGCAGCACAGAGGAGGCTGAAGCTAGAGCTGCCCTGTTTGACCTGCATTCTTTGGCAAATAGGTACAGGGGTCCAGTTGAGCTGGAAACGGACTACAAAAATCTAGCCGATGCACTCACGGCAGATGTGATGAGCCGGACCCTGCATTTTCGTATTCTCACGGATTTAAGAGCAACTCCAATGGGGCGACCCATTTCATCCGCCCGCATCCGTTTGGTTCGGCGCGGACAAAAGTGGCGGCCCAACGCGCCGACCCAAACACAAATCAGGTCCGCGTCGCGTCCGCGCCGACGCATTTGTGGCCCAAATTTGCGCCTGGAATGCGTCGGTGCGGACGCCAAGCGGACGCGCCGCGCGTCTCCTCGCTGTCCGCATCGTCCCCACCTGGCAGCCACCCAACCGCCATCGGTCGTCTTATTTATGACAACCACCGATAGCGGGCCCACGCGTCAGCCAGTGCGCGCGTCCTTTTTTAACCACGCGTGCGGCGGGGTCGGCCTCATCCACTTCTCCCGTCCACATTGATGACCCACAAGTGTGGGGGATCTATCGTAGTCCTTTCGATAAGTAAGAGTGTCAAACCCAACGAGGAGCAGAAGGAAATGATAAGCGGTTTTCAGTAAGCTATTCTCTGCAAGCACTGAAATTGTAGGTAATAGATAGTTTTGTGATAAGATAAATAGTAACGAGTAACAAGTAAATAAAGTGCAGCAAGGTGGCCCAATCCTTTATGTAGCAAAGGATAAGCCTGAACAATTTCTAATAATGAGAAAGGAGCTCCCGAGGACACATGGGAATTATCGTCAAGCTAGTTTTCATCACGTTCATATGATTCGCGTTCGGTACTTTGATAATTTGATATGTGGCTGGACCGGTGCTTGGGTACTGCCCTTACTTGGACAAGTATCCCACTTATGATTAACCCCTATTGCAAGCATCCGCAACTACAAAAGAAGTATTAAGGTAAATCTAACCACAACATTAAACATATGGATCCAAATCAGCCCCTAACGAAGCAACACATAAACTAGGGTTTAAGCTTCTGTCACTCTATCAACCCATCATCTACTTATTACTTCCCCATGCCTTCCTCTAGGCCCAAATAATGGTGAAGTGTCATGTAGTCGACGTTCACATAACACCACTAAAGGAAAAGACAACATATATCTCATCAAAATATCGAACGAATACCAAATTCACATGACTACAAATAGCAAGACTTCACCCATGTCCTCAGGAACAAACGTAACTACTCACAAAGCATATTCATGTTCATAATCAGAGGAGTAATAATATGCATAAAGGATCTGAACATATGATCTTCCACCAAGTAAACCAATTAGCATCAACTACAAGGAGTAATCAACACAACTAGCAACCCACAGGTACCAATTTGTGGTTTTGATACAAGATTGGATACAAAATATGAACTAGGGTTTGGAGAGGAGATGGTGTTGGTGAAGATGTTGATGGATATTGACCCCCCTCCCGATGAGAGGATCGTTAGTGATGACGTTGGTGATGATTTCCCCCTCCCGGAGGGAAGTGTCCCCGGCAGAACAGCTCCGCCAGAGCCCTAGATTGGTTCCGCCAAGGTTCCGCCTTGTGGCGACGGAGTTTCGTCCCGTAAGCTTGCCCACGATTTTTTTCCAGGGTAAAAGCTCTGATATAGAAGAAGATGGATACCGGAGGCCCACCAGGGGGCGCGCCCAGTAGTGGGGGGGGCACCCTCCTGGACACGGTGTGGGCCCCCTGGTGTATTTCTTCCGCTCAATAATTCTTATTAATTTCAAAATCATGTTTCGTGGAGTTTCAGGATTTTTGGAGCAGTGCAAAATAGGTTTCCAATGTTTGCCTTTTCGGCCTGAATTCCATTGCCAAGCATTCCCCTCTTCATGGTAAACCTTGTAAAATAAGAGAGAATAGCCATAAGTATTGAGATATAATGTGTAATAACAGCCCATAATGCAATAAATATTGATATAAAAGCATGATGCAAAATGGACGTATCAACTCCCCCAAGCTTAGACCTCGCTTGTCCTCAAGCGAAAGCCGAAATCGAAAAATATGTCCACATGTTTAGAGATAGAGGTGTCGATAAAAATAAAATACGGACATGAGGGCATCGTGATCATTCTTATAACAGCAACATATATAGATTTTATCATATGATTTCTTATGCTCAAGTAAAAATCAATTCACAATGTCAAGTATGGTTCAAAAACTTCATTGGGAACTAACAAACTATAATCTCAGTCATTGAAGCAATTGCAATTTATCATAACATCAGAAAGAGTCAACAATAGAGCTTTCCAGCAAGTTCACATACTCAACTATCTTGTAATCTTCTACAATTGCTAACACTCACGCAATACTTGTGGTTATGGAGCTTCAGCCGGACACTGAGAAAGATAGGGGCTTATTGTGTTGCCTCCCAACGTATTCACCTTTAGGTGATGTCAACAATAATAGCCCATGCTAACTTACATCCAATTGGATATATATCATGATCTTTCAAACACGAGGAGCTTGCCAAAGGATAAAATGAAAAAGGGAAAGGTGTGGATCACCTTGACTCAAACATAAAGTAAAAACATAAAGTAAAAGATAGGCCCTTCGCAGAGGGAAGCAGAGGTTGTCATGTGCGTTTAGGGTTGATGCACAAAATCTTAATGCAAAAGAACGTCACTTTATATTGCCCCTTGTATGTGGACCTTTATTATGCAGTCCGTTGCTTTTATTACTTCCATAAAAAGATCGTACAAAGCTTATTTTCTCTGCACTAATAAGTCATACATATTTAGATAGCAATTTTTAATGCTTGCAACATGACAACTTACTTGAAGGATCTTACTCAATCCATAGGTAGGTATGGTGGACTCTCATGGCAAAACTAGGTTTAAGGATATTTGGAAGCACAAGTAGTATCTCTACTTGGTGCAAGGAATTTTTCTAGCATGAGGGGGAAAGGCAAGCTCAACATGTTCAGAAGGTCAATGGCAATATACTTTCACTGGGATGTGCGAAAACATAAACCATTACGTTGTCTTCCTTGTCCAACGTGAACTCTTTTAGCATGTCATACTTAATGAGTGCTCCCAATCATAAAAGGTGTCCAAGATAATATATTTATATGTGAACCCCTCTTTCCTTATCACTTCCTATTAATTGCAACGATGACCAAAACTACGCTCATCAACCCTCAACAACTTTTATGCCTCATACTTTCTATGTGTGAAGTCATCACTGTCCATAAGATCAATATGAACTCTTTTATTCTTTCTACTTTCTCAAGATCATAGCAACATAGCAAAGCCCTTGACACAACACTAATCTTTATTGTAGATAGCTCACGGACTTGATTACAAAAAGAGATCACAAAGCAAAACTCAAAACTACTTGATATCAAAACTTCAATCTACTAGATCAAGATACTACTAAAAGGATCGAACTAAATAAAACGGTAAAGATAAGAATGTGATGGTGATACGGTACCGGGACACCTCCCCCATGCTTGGCGGTTGCCAAGGGGAGTGCCCATACCCATGTGATTATTTCTCCTTCTTCACGGTTGGTGTTATGATTTTCTTGGCGATGATTCCCTTCAGGATACGATTCTCCTCCTCAAGCTTGTTGACTTGTTGTTTGAGGTCCATAATTTCTTTACGGAGCTTGCCCATAACGGCCAAAGCTCCCTTTACCCAAGGATGTTGCATAGCTTCTGGAAAACAAGTAAAGCCCTTTTTCATATTTTCATAAGAAAGAAATCTAAAGTTGGAAGGGATGACCGAAGCTAGAGTAGCCAGGCTAGGTAGCTCCCCCATCATGAATTCTTCTTGGTGACGAGAGGTAACTTCTTGATCTTCCTCCATGGCATCTATCCTTTTCAAGTCAGCCTCCATCTCATCCTCCGTTGATGGTCCAAAGTGATAAGTATCGCTATTTGCTCCTGGACCTGGTGTTGGGTGAGACAGCCGGCTCTCCCCGACTGACTCCTGCGAAGACATCTTGCTTTTATTCTGCAACAGGAACAGCTCGAAAACGAAAATAGAGGATATTTGCGTAATACGGTGGTCAAAACCTTCGGGAATATATATAATGAATTTTTACCGACCAAAATACGTAACATGCAAGAAAACGGAGTTCGGGAGGCACACGAGGTGTCCACGAGACAGGGGCGCGCCTAGTAAGGGTGGGCGTGCCCCCCCACTCTTGTGGGGGCCTCATGTCCCTTTCGGACTACTTCTTTCTTCCTAAAATTCTTAAATATTCCAAAACTAATAAAAATTGCCATTGGAGTTGTTTTGGAGTCAGTTTACTTACCGTGCCACATACCTATTCCTTTTTGGAGTCTGGAACGTTCTAGAAAGTGTCCCTTATGTATTCCTTCGGGGTTACGGTTTCAATAATATTAGTTTCAACATTGATAGGATTACCTGAAATATAATGTTTAATTCTTTGACCATTTACCACCCTCGGACTCGTGCCTTCGAAGTTGTTGATTTTTATGGCACCAGAACGATAGACCTCCTCAATAACGTAAGGACCTTCCCATTTAGAGAGAAGTTTTCCTGCAAAAAATCTTAAACGAGAGTTGTATAATAACACATAATCTCCTACGTTAAACTCACGCTTTTGTAACCTTTTATCATGCCAGCGTTTGACTTTTTCTTTGAATAACTTGGCATTCTCATAGGCTTGGGTTCTCCATTCATCAAGGGAGCTAATATCAAATAACCTCTTCTCACCGGCAAGTTTGAAGTCATAGTTGAGCTCTTTAATAGCCCAATATGCTTTATGTTCGAGTTCAAGAGGTAAATGACACACTTTTCCATAACCATCTTATAAGGAGACATACCCATAGGATTTTTGTATGCAGTCCTATATGCCTATAATGCATCATCAAGTTTTTTTGGACCAATTCTTTCTAGATCTATTCACAGTCTTTTGCAAAATTAATTTGAGCTCTCTATTGCTCAACTCTACTTTACCACTAGACTGCGGATGATAAGGAGATGTGATTCTATGATTAACATCATACCTAGCAAGCATCTTACGGAAAGCACCATGAATAAAATGTGAACCACCATCAGTCATAAGATATCTAGGGACTCCAAACCTCAGAAAATAAACTTCTTTAAGCATTTTAATAGAAGTGGTATGATCAGCACTACTAGTTGGAATAGCTTCTACCCACTTAGTAACGTAATCAACAGCAACTAAAATATGTGTATAACCATTAGAGGCAGGAAAAGGTCCCATATAATCAAAGCCCCAAACATCAAACGGTTCAATAACAAGAGAATAATTCATAGGCATTTCTTGACGTCTACTAATGTTACCTATTCTTTGGCATTCATCACAAGATAAAATAAACTTACGAGCATCTTTGAAGAGAGTAGGCCAATAAAAAACCAGATTATAGTACCTTGTGTGCAGTTCTATCTCCAGCGTGGTGTCCTCCATAAGATTCAAAGTGACACTTGCGTAGGATCTATTCAAAGTGTCCTCCATAATGTCTTAAATCATAAGAGAACTTTTTCTTTTGCTAGTATGTGAAACTAGGCGATATAAATTTAGCAACTATGTAATTAGCATAATCAGCATACCAAGGAGCAATACGAGAAGCATTAATGACCGCTAATTGTTCATCAGGAAAGCTATCATCAATAGGCAGTGGGTCATCAAGAAGATTCTCTAACCTAGACAAGCTCCCTTTCTATAAATAATATGCAAATCAAATTCTTGGAGCAGGAGAACCCATCTAATGAGTCTAGGCTTAGCATCTTTCTTTTCCATAAGATATTTAATAGCAGCATGATTAGTGTGAATAGTAACTTTGGAATCAACAATATAAGGTCTAAACTTATCACATGCAAACACAACTGCTAAGAACTCTTTTTCAGTAGTAGCATAATTTCTCTGGGCAGTATCAAGAGTCTTACTAGCATACTGGATAACATTCAATTTCTTATTGACTCTTTGTCCTAGAACAACACCTACAGCGTAATCACTAGCATCACACATAATTTCAAAAGGTAAATTCCAATCAGGTGGCTGAACAATAGGTGCAGTATCAAAGCTTTCTTAAGTATTTCAAATGCTTCTACACAATCATCATCAAAGAAAAAAGGAATATCTTTTTGCAATAAATTAGTCAGAGGCCTAGAAATTTTAGAGAAGTCCTTAATGAACCTCCTATAAAAACTGGCATGACCAAGGAAACTTCTTATACCTTTTATGTCCTTGGGACACGTCATCTTTTCAATGGCATCAACCTTGGCTTTGTCAACTTCAATACCTCTCTCAGAAATCTTATGCCCCAAGACAATGCCTTCATTAACCATAAATTGACACTTTTCCCAACTCAGGACGAGACTAGTGTCTTCACATCTCTGCAAAACTCGATCAAGGTTGCTCAAACAATCATCAAAAGAGGATCCATAAACGGAGAAATCATCCATGAATACCTCACAAATTTTTTCACAAAAATCAGAGAATATAGCCATCATGCATCTTTGAAAGGTAGCAGGTGCATTACATAAACCAAAAGGCATACGTCTATAAGCAAAAGTACCAAAAGGGCAAGTAAAAGTAGTTTTAGATTGATCCTTCGCTGACACAGGTATTTGAGAGAAACCAGAATAACTATCTAAAAAGCAAAAATGTGTGTGTTTGGATAGTTTTTCTAGCATTTGATCAATAAAAGGTAAAGGGTAATGATCTTTCTTAGTAGCTTTATTTAACTTACGGAAATCAATTACCATCCTATAACATGTAATAATTCTTTGCGGAATCAATTCATCTTTATCATTAGGAACAACGGTAATACCTCCCTTTTTAGGAACACAATGGATAGGGCTTACCCATTCACTATCAGCAACGGGATAAATAATACCTGCCTCAAGTAGCTTTAGTATCTCCTTTCTTACCACTTCTTTCATCTTGGGATTTAGTCATCTTTGAGGATCTCTAACTGGTTTGGCATCTTTTTCCACTGTAATTTTGTGTTGGCATAATGTGGGACTAATGCCCTTGAGATCATCCAGAGTATATCCAATAGCTGCTCGGTGCTTCTTCAGAGTTTTCAATAATCTTTCTTCTTCTTGCTCTGAAAGGTTAGCACTAATAATAACAGGATATATTTCCTTTTCATCAAGATAAGCATACTTAAGATTATCAGGTAAAGGTTTGAGTTCAAACACGGGATCACCCTTGGGTGGAGGAGGATCCCCAAGAATTTCAACGGGAAGGTTATGTTCAGCACAGGTTCCTGTTTAATGAACGCTTCATCTATTTCCCTTCTTTCCTTCATAAACATATCGTTTTCATGGTCTAGCAAATATTGTTCTAACGGATTAGTAGGAGGCACGGCAATGGAAGCAAGACCAATAATCTCATTCTTACTAGGTGGTTCCCTATCACGAGGTTGTCTACGAAACTTAGCAAAATTAAACTCATGAGACATACCATCTATGCCAACGGTGACAGTATCTTTTTCACAATCAATCTTAGCACTAGCTGTATTCAAGAAGGGTCTACCAAAAATAATGGGACAAAAATCATCTTGTGGGGAGCCAAGAACAAGAAAATCAGCAGGATATTTAACCTTCCCACACAAAACTTCAACATCTCTAACAATCCCAACTGGTTTAATGGTATCCCTATTAGCAAGCTTAATGGTGGCATCAATGTCTTCTAATTCAAAGGGTGCGATTTCGTGCATAATTTCTTTATATAGATCATAAGGTATCGCACTAGCACTAGCACCCATATCACATAAGCCATGATAACAATGATATCCTATTTTAACAGAAATAATAGGCATGCCTACGACAGGTCTATGTATCTTAGTATCTGGTCTAGCTATATTAGCAGATTCATTACAGAAATAAATAACATGCCCATCTAAATCATCATCCAAGAGATCTTTAACCATAGCAATACTAGGTTCAACATTAATTTGCTCAGGAGGTTTATAAGTCCTAGTGTTACTCTTACGAACAACAGTCAAAGCTTTAGCATGATCCTTTATCCTAACAGGAAAAGGAGGTTTCTCAACATAAGTAGTAGGAACAATAGGATCACTATAGGTGATAGTCTTTTCTTCAACTGTAATAGGTGCAACTACTTTCACTTCAATAGGAGGATTATATTTAAACCACTTCTCTTTAGGGAGATCAACATGAGTAGCAATAGATTCACAGAAAGAAGCTACTATCTCAGAGTCAAGTCCATACTTAGCGCTAAATCCACGGAAAGCATCGGTATCCATAAAAGATTTAACACAATCGAACTTAGGTGTCATACCTGACTCCTTACCATCGTCGGAACCCCAATCTTCAGAGTTGCGTTTAATTCTTTCCAATAAGTCCCATTTGAAATCAATAGTCTTCAGCATATAAGAACCAGCACAGGAAGTATTGAGCAGGTTGCGATTATCAAGAGAAAGCCGAGCATAAATTTTTTGAATAATCATTTCTTGGGAGAGCTCATGATTGGGGCATGAATATAACATTGACTTAAGCCTCCCCCAATCTTGAGCGATGCTTTCTCCTTCGCGAGGCCAGAAATTATATATGTAATTACGATCACGATAAACAAGATGCATAGGATAGAACTTCTGGTGAAATTCCAACTTCAATCGCTTATAATTCCAAGATCTCGTATCATCACATAGCCTATACCATGTCAATGCATCTCCCTTCAAAGATAAAGGGAAGACCTTCCTTTTGACAACATCATCGGGAATACCTGCAAGCTTAAATAATCCACAGACTTCATCCACAAAGATAAGGTGCAAATCGGGATGCAATGTTCCATCTCCTACAAATGGATTAGCTAGCAGTTTATCTATCATACCCGAAGGAATCTCAAAGTAAATATTTTCATAAAGTTCAGTAGGTTGAGGAGCAACTCTTTGCTCTTCTGGTCGGGTGAAGATACCCCGAGCAAGCCCCTCAAAGGATTAGTTTCCATAGTGATAAGTAACAGAAAATTTTAGCACACTATATAAATTTTTCCTTACCAAGTTCCACTCACCAAAAGCGCTACACTCCCCGGCAACGACGCCAGAAAAGAGTCTTGATGACCCACAAGTGTAGGGGATCTATCATAGTCCTTTTTATAAGTAAGAGTGTTGAACCCAACGAGGAGCAGAACGAAATGATAAGCGGTTTTCTGTAAGATTTTTTCTGCAAGCACTGAAATTGTAGATAATAGATAGTTTTGTGATAAGATAAATAGTAACGAGTAACAAGTAAATAAAGTAAATAAAGTGCAGCACGGTGGCCCAATCCTTTATGTAGCAAAGGATAAGCCTGGACAATTTCTAATAATGAGAAAGGAGCTCCCGAGGACACAAGGGAATTATCGTCAAGCTAGTTTTCATCACGTTCATATGATTCGCGTTCGGGACTTTGATAATTTGATATGTGGGTGGACCGGTGCTTGGGTACTGCCCTTACTTGGACAAGTATCCCACTTATGATTAACCCCTATTGCAAGCATCCACAACTACAAAAGAAGTATTAAGGTAAACCTAACCACAGCATTAAACATATGGATCCAAATCAGCCCCTAACGAAGCAACGCATAAACTAGGGTTTAAACATCTGTCACTCTAGCAACCCATCATCTACTGATTACTTCCCCATGCCTTCCTCTAGGCCCAAATAATGGTGAAGTTTCATGTAGTCGACGTTCACATAGCACCACTAGAGAAAAATACAACATACATCTCATCAAAATATCGAACGAATACCAAATTCACATGACTACTAAGAGCAAGACTTCACCCATGTCCTCAGGAACAAACGTAACTACTCACAAAGCATATTCATGTTCATAATCAGAGGAGTAATAATATGCATAAAGGATCTGAACATATGATCTTCCACCAAGTAAACCAATTAGTATCAACTACAAGGAGTAATCAACACTACAAGCAACCCACAGGTACCAATTTGTGGTTTTGATACAAGATTGGATACAAGAGATGAACTAGGGTTTGGAGAGGAGATGGTGTTCGTGAAGATGTTGATGGAGATTGACCCCCTCCCGATGAGAGGATCGTTTGTGATGACGTTGGTGATGATTTCCCCCTCCCGGAGGGAAGTGTCCCCGGCAGAACAGCTCCGCCAGAGCCCTAGATTGGTTCCGCCAAGGTTCCGCCTCATGGCGGCGGAGTTTCGTCACGTAAGCTTGCCCACGATTTTTTTCCAGGGTAAAAGCTCTCATATAGTAGAAGGTGGACACCGGAGGCCCACCAGGGGGCCCAGGAGACAGGGGGCGCCCAGTAGGGGGGCGCGCCCCCACCCTCCTGGACTGGGTGTGGGCCCCCTGGTGTATTTCTTCTGCTCAATAATTCTTATTAATTCCAAAAACATGTTTCGTGGAGTTTCAGGATTTTTGGAGCAGTGCAGAATAGGTTTCCAATGTTTGCTCCTTTTCCAGCCAGAATTCCATTGCCAAGCATTCCCCTCTTCATGGTAAACCTTGTAAAATAAGAGAATAGCCATAAGTATTGAGATATAATGTGTAATAACAGCCCATAATGCAATAAATATTGATATAAAAGCATGATGCAAAATGGACGTATCACACATCTGGCCCCCCACCACTCCCTTTGCTTCCTCGCCGGCGACCGCAAGCCCTAGCGCGCCCATGGGCCTCCTCGGCAGTAGCAAGGGCAAGGGCAAGGGCACCCCCGGCGCCTCGTCGTCCCGTGCTCCCCCTCTCCCTCCATCGTCGGCGCGTTTTCGCCCTGAACGCCGGCGCCTGCACATCCTGGTGCACCAAGCGCGGTGGCACTGGGAGTACAGGCAGCCGCTCCCCTACCCCGACATGACGCTCCCACACCATTGGCTTTTGGATCCAAACCGGATCCCGGTGCCGACGGTTCCGCAGACCCAGCGGGCCCACGATGACGAGGTGCGCCGGCGCCGCGCGCTGCTCACGCCGGAGCAGCGTCGGCTGCCCGAGTACGTCGCCGACTCTCCCAACTGGGAGGCTTGGTTCGCCCTCGAACACGAGGAGCAACGGCACTGGGTGTCGACGCCGTCCCGCCGCCGTTCCCACCGCCGCCCCCGGAGGTAGAGCCGGAAGACATGGAGGTGGAGGCAGAGTACCAAGCCACCCTCGAGGAGGCCCTGCAGCACGCGCTGGAGGCTAGCCGCATCGACGAGGACGCGCACTGGGATGGGCTGGAGCAAGCCCTTGCCTTGTCGGCGGCGGGGGACTCCGTGCACTCCCCGCTCTTCGTGCCGCCGCCTCCACCGTCGCCGCCCATCCAGCTGAAGCCGGAGCCGGAGCCGGAGCCGTCGCGTAAGAGCTCCCGGCCTCCACCCACTTGGCCGGAGGAGGCCTACTCGCGGACGGGCGAGTACCGCGAGTGGGTCAGCGCGCCTCCCGTCCACTTCGCCACCACGCCGGAGGAGGAGGCGGCCCACCTCGAGCGATGGAAAGAGCTCTGTCTCCGCCAGGAGCAGGCCGACGGCGAGGAGCAGATGCGCTACGACGCCATGCTCCAACGCGACCCGGAGGCGCTCCGGCTCGAGGAGGAGGAGGAGGAGCGTGCGTGGCTTGCCGCAATGCCGCCGCCCCAGCAGTCGCCGGAGGAGGCTGCCCTAGCAGCGTACCAGGCGGCGTTCGGGTGGGCTGGCCTTACTCCGGTCTTCATCGACCTCACCGACAACGGCGTCGAGGGCAAGGGCAAGGCCGACGAAGTCTAGGGCAGCGTGCGGGGCGGCAGCAGGCGGGCGCAAACTTTTTTTAATGTTTTATTTAATGTTTATTAGATTTAGGTGGACTTTGGCTGGTGTTTGACCGGCCACTTTATGTTTAATTATGTTTATTTCGTGCAATTTGTTTTTTTTTTCACGCCGGCACATTTGGGTCAGCCTCCCCGTTGGGCGGTCAAGCCGACCCATTTTAAAATGCCGACACGCACGTCCGCCTGGCCGACCCAAACGGACAAAAAGCGGACAAAGCGCGCGTCCGTTTGGGTCGCCCTGTTGGAGTTGCTCTAATGGCGGTTCTAGCTGTCTTCTCTGAGCACCGCGTCAGGCATGTTCCTCGAGAATGCAATCGGGTGGCCCATGAACTAGCAGCTGAAGAGACAGAATGGTGACCTAGGATTATCGGAACCGTTCCAGATAGACTAAGGCCCTGTTCAGTACCTCTCTGCTCCACAACTCTGGGAGCGGAGTTGGCAAAGCTGCAACTTAAAACGGAGGAGTTGCTGTTTCCCCGCTCGGCGGACTCCGGAAGCGGGTGATTTCTGAACAGGGCCTAAGATTTTGGTCCTGTCTGATTGTAACCATGCCTGAGTCTGCACTCTGGCTCTCAAAAAAAATCATCTCTCTGAATGTACTAGTTTGGGCACTTCCGCTTCGGTACAACCCCCCTGAACACATGAAGGACTAAGATTGATCCGCACCCTTTCATAATAAAGGGCATGATGGTCCTATTACAAACAAGCTTCCTCCCCACTCCACGCTTTAGGTAGAAATATGTAGACCTAACAGGCCACGGCGACGCGTGTGGGCCAGCCCATTTAATCCTTCTCTTACTGGTAACCTCAAAAAATTATGCAAGCGACGTGATTCGAACTCGAAACCTTCAATTCTAATACATAGAAAAGTAACCAAATAGGACAACATACAACTTGTGTCTAGATTCCATTTTCCTGCCTCCTGCATAAAACGAGGTCGCATGCTTGGGCTCGCCCAACATGCCCCGACGGCGTGTTGGGCCATGGCTGTCACACTTTTCCTTATCTATTTATTATGTTTCTTTCCTTTTTGGTTATTTCATTTTTTTTCCTTTCTTGAGTTTAGTTATTTTTTCGTTCACAATTTTCAACAACTGCTGGGAACTTTTAGCAATTTTAATAAATTTGTTAATATTTTTAACATTTTCATAGATAATTTGAAATTCCAAAATTATTGAAAAATTAAAATAAATGGTTAGAACATAAAGATACAGTTGATGTTGGTTTGTAATTATGGAAATTTCATATTTGAAATAACAGAAGCATTGAATTTAAGAAAACTACGTGCTCACGGATGCAGCCGTCTGGGCTAGTCCGACACCCTACTCTTAACTGGTGTTTTTTTTGCACTATGAATAAATACCCATGCCTGATTCAAACGGCTTTTTACAGTAGCCTGACATGGACATAATAGGCATCTATCCATGCCTGATTCAAACGACGACTTACAACACTGTTAGCACGCTCTTATTCACTGAAATAATTGAAAAATATATAAAACTTGTCATACGAAAGTACCAGTTGGCATGGTGGCATGAGATGGTGATACAAGGTGATGGAAAAATAGTGCATTTGACCGATGTCGAAAAACGAGGTGTTCACAAATAGACCCGAACAGTGTGTGTTTAACATGTTTTTTTGTACATGTGAGAATGACCCTAACTTTTGCCACCAAGGGTGCATGCCCATAGTAGGCATACATGTCTGATTTGAATGAATTCGGGCACCGTTTGCACGTTGCAATACGTCTGGTTGTTTATCGGCCTTTTTTCATCGAGAAAACTAAAGAAAATACAAAACTTGTTGAAAATGAAAACAACTTGACATGATGGCATGAATTAGTGATACAAGGTGATGGAAAAATTTGAGGCCATTTGACGGATGCAAAATACCAAGTATTAAGAAACGAAGCCTTCTGGCCACGCGAACACCCTTTGTCTAATATGGGTTTTGTTGTACATGAGATTAATAACCCTGAATTTTGCCACCAAGGGGTTTGTGCCCATAGTAGGCATTCATGCTTGGTTTGAATGAATACGGACATCGTTTGCACGTTGTGACATGTTTGGCCATCTATCGACCTTTTTTCGGCGAGAAAACTCCAGAAAATACAAAACTTGGCAAAAACGAAAACAACTTGGCATGGTGGCATGAATTAGTGATACAAGGTGATGGAAAAAAATTGGCACCATCTAACGGATGTGAAAAACCAGGTGTTCACAAACACACCCTTCTGGCCTACCCGAACACCCTTTGTCTAACATTTTTTCTTTGGACATGTGAGAAATGACCCCAACTTTTGTCAGCAAGGGTGCGTGCCTATGGTTGGCATCCATGCCAGGTTCAAAAAAATCATGAAATAACGTAAGTTCGCAAAAGAATCACTGAAAAACGAAGAAAAGGTCATAGATTTGAAAAAAAAAGTTTATCAATACTGAAAATGAGTTCATAAAAGTTGAATTTTTTTATGGACTTAAAAAAGGAGTTCATCTATTTGAAAAAAAGCACAAAATTGAAAATTTTCATCGAGTTTGGAAAAAAAGTTCATTGATTAAAAAGCGCATGAATTTTAAACAATCATTAGTTTTTCAAAAAGTTTCTGCAATTTGGAACAAAAATGTTCGGAGGGATTAAAAAAAACAAAAACGAAAAAGTGCACGGATTTGTAAATTCACGAATTTGACTAAAACAGGAAAAAAAGGAAAAAATAAACTAAAACCCCAAAAAAGGAAAATAAATAAAGAACTCACAAGCGAAAAACAAGTATATTGCTAGAGGAAACGTAGGCTTCGCAGTTGGTTAGCACGAGTGGATTTTAGCCTTGAGGTTATGTGTACGAATCCCAGTCCCACCTACGCATCCATTTTTTGAATTTCAGCGAAAAAAATGTAGCAAAAGAAAACTGTAAAATGGGCCAGCCCATGACGGAGGGGAAGCGGACAGGATGTGCAAACGCGTATGTGTACGTCTCCAAAGAAGACCCATATGAAGGTGGGTATACATTTTATTTGAAAAGACCATACAGCCTTTATACGTTTTATGAAGGGGGTTGTACCGAAGCGGGACTTCTAGTTTGGGTTGTAGGCCAGAAAGAAACAAAACAAAAAGTTTTTTTTCGGATGGTCACTACAGATTTGCACCAATACACAGACCAGCGCAAGCATGTTACACTAGTGGAAAAACAGGCTTTCCGTCCAGCCCATAAGTCGCGAAGCTGTAGGAACCGCGACCAATGGGACCTTTAGTCGCGGTTCTGGAGGTGAACCGCGACCAAAGGCCTGGGCCTGGGCGCTCGGTGGCGGTGGTGCGTGAGGGCTTTAATCGCGGTTGGCGTGCCAACCGCGACTAAAGGTTCGGCACCTTTAGTCACGGTTTGCCGTGCCAACCGCGACTAAAGCCCTCCCTATATATACCCATCCAGCAGCCAACACTTAGCCATTTGGAGCCATTCTCTTCACAAGTGGGTGTAGGTTTGCTTTTGGTTCCTCTTATGCACATAAGGTGTTTGATGAAATGCCCCAAGAGCATGAAACAAACATGACATGAAGTGTTGGAGCCACACTCTTGATCGCGGTTAGCAACTTGATGAACCTTTGATGTGTCAATATGCATGTGTGTAGTTCATAACAAATGCATGATGGTTAATTATATATTTTATATTATAATAATGCAGATGAATCGGCAATGGATGTACGGTAACCGACTCTCCGTGAGTTCACTACGGGTTTGAAAGATTTCCTCGTAGTGGCTAATGCGAACAAGCGGGGGTTTTGTTATCTGTCCATGTGTTATCTGTAAGAATGAGAAGGGTTACTCTTCCTCAAGAGTTGTTCACATGCATCCGCTTGAAGGGTTTCATGCCAAGCTATAATTGTTGGACCAAGCATGGAGAAAGAGGGGTTATAATGGAAGAAGATGAAGAAGGATGATTTCATCGATGAAAGCTATCTTGCTCATTTGGTGATACTTTCATGGAGGATTTGAAGGTGAAGGGAAGGTGAAGAAGAGGCACGTGATGATCCCGTTGATGATCTTGGTCGGACCATTCTTGATGCACGGAGACGCCTGAAACCGAAAAGGAGAGGAGAATTTGGATCGCATGTTAGAGGATCACGTAAAGGCGCTGTACCCGGATGCGATGATGGTGCGAAAAAGCTGGGCTGCTGCTGGATTTGCTGAAATGGAAGGCGAGGCAGGTGTAGCTGACTCGGCATTTGAAAACTTGCTGAAAATGTTGAAGAATATGTTTCAAAGGATAACGAGTTGCCCGCCTTGAGACGTCTGAAGCAAAGAAGGCTGTCCGCCCTCTAGGTTTAGAGGTTACGAAGATACATGCATGCATCAACGATCGCATCCTCTACCGCATGTGAATACGAGAATTTGAATGAATGCCCGGTGCACCTTGCATTGCGTTATAAGATCGAGGCGATGACCCGGTGACGATGTTGAGGGCGAAACCGTGAAGAGGGTTCCGCCAAGGTGATGTGGTATGCTCCTAGAATACCACGGTTGAAACGTCTGTTCATGAACAAAAAGCATGCCAAGTTGTTGCGATGGCACAAAGAGAAACGTAAGTCGGACGGGAGTTGAGACACACCGCAGATGGAACGCAATGGAGAAAGATCGACGGATGGTTCACAGATTTTGCAGCCGACGCAAGGAACATAAGATTTGCTCTAAACGGATGGCATGAATCCTTTTGGCGAAGCGAGCTCCAGCCATAGCACTGCCCGTGACTCTATGCATCTACAACCTTCCTCCTTGGTTGTGCATGAAGCGGAAGTTCATTATGATGCCGTGCTCATCCAAGGTCCGGCAACCCGGCAACGACATCGATGTGTACCTAAGGCCATTAGTTGATGAACTTTTACAGCTGTGGGGTGGTGTCCGTGTGTGGGATGAGCACAAACAAGAGGAATTTGACCTCGAAGCGTTGCTTTTCGTAACCATCAACGATTGGCCTGCTCTTAGTAACCTTCGGGACTGTCAAATAAGGGATACAATGCATGCACGCACCGCTTACATGAGACCGAAAGTGTACATTTGCCAAATTGTAAGAAGAACGTGTACCTTGGGCATCGTCGATTTCTTCGAAAATTCATCCGAAGAAAGAAAGGCAAGCATTACAACGGCAAGGCAGATCACCGGCGAAGCTGCGGAACGACCGGTGCTGAGGTATTTGATATGGTCAAGGATTTGAAAGTCATCTTTGGAAAGGTCTGGCGGACAATCAGTTCGAAGGGAGCCGACGGGCACGCAGCCATGTGGAAGAAGAAATCTATATTCGGGAGCTAGAATATTGGAAAGTCCTAGAAGTCCGCTCTGCAATCGACGTGATGCACGTTACGAAGAATATTTGCGTGAACCTCCTAAGCTTCTTGGGCGTGTAAGGGAAGACAAATGATACAAAGGAAGCACGGCGGGACCAGCAACGTTTGAAAGACCACGATGACCGGCATCCGGAATGGTTTCAAGGTCGTGCCAGCTACGCTCGACCAAAGAAGAGAAGGTCATCTTTTTGAATGCCCGAGCATATGAAGGTCCCGTCTGGATTCTCGCCCAATATAAAAGGAATAATAAACATGGCGGAGAAAAAGTTCCAAAACCTGAAGTCTCACGATCGCCACGTGATTATGACGCAATTGCTTCCGATTGCTTTGAGGGGCTCTGCCGGAAAATGTTCGATTAGCCATTGTGAAGCTATGTGCATTCCTCAATGCAATCTCTCGAAGGTAATCAATCCGAAGTTCTACCACGGTTCTGAACGATGTGATCCAATGTCTTGTCGGATTTGAGTTGGTGTTCCGCCATCCTTCTTCAATATTATGACGCACCTCCTGGTTCACCTAGTCAAGAGATTTCCGTTCTCGGTCCCTGTATTTCTACACAATATGTTCCCCTCGAGAGGTTCATGGGAGTATTAAAGAAATATGTTCGTAACCGTTCTAGGCCGAAGGAAGCATCGCCAAGGGCTATGGAAATGAGGAGGTAATTGAGTTTTGTGTTGACTTTGTTCCCGACCTTAAGTCGATTGGTCTTCCTCGATCGCGCACGAGGGGAGACTAAGTGGAAAAGGCACGATCGGAAGGAAATCAACGATATGTATGGACGGCCATTCTCTCGATGAAGCACACCTTTGTCTTGACCAATTCCAGCTTGGTGGCTCCGTTTTGAGAAACACAAGAATATTTTACGCTCGGACAACCCGGGAAGCTGAATCTGGATTAGGAAGGCCCACATGGAGACTTTCGGCGCTTGGTTGAGAAAACATTTAATGAATGACAATGATGTTGTAGATCAGCTGTACATGTTGGCCAAGACACCATCTTCGACTATAACGACTTTCCAAGGGTACGAGATAAATGGGAATACATTTTACACGATCGCCCAAGATAAAAAGAGCACCAACCAAAACAGTGGTGTCCGCTTTGATGCAGCAACCGAGAATGGGCAAAAGGTCACATATTATGGTTACATAGAGGAGATATGGGAACTTGACTATGGACCCTCCTTTAAGGTCCCTTTGTTCGGTGCAAATGGTTCAAGCTAACAGGAGGTGGGGTAAAGGTGGACCAGCAATACGGAATGACAATGGTGGATTTCAACAATCTTGGTTACCTTGACGAACCATTCGTCCTAGCGAATGATGTCGCTCAGGTTTTCTATGTGAAGGACATGAGTAGCAAACCGAGGAAACGGAAAGATAAGAAAACGATCAAGACATCATGCGATGATTCAAAGCGCCACATTGTTCTTTCAGGAAAAGAAACATCGTGGGAGTGGAGGACAAGATGGACATGTCGAAGATTATAATATGTTTGCTGAAATTCCGCCCTTCAAAGTGAACACCGACCCAAGCATTAAGTTAAATGATGAGGATGCTCCATGGATACGGCACAATCGTAAGCAAGCGAGGACACAAGGAAGAATTGATGTGTAATAATTTATTGTACCAAACTTTGTATTTGGTCGATGAACTGAATGATGTATCAAACCTTTGTCAAACCTTCAAGGATTAGTTTTATTTTTCTGATTTTTTGATATATAATTGTATTTTTAAGATTTTAAAATGAATTAGTTTTATTTTTTGATTTTAAAAGGAAAAAGGAAGAAGAAGAAAGAAGGAAAAGGAAAAAACAGAAGAAAAAAACAGAAGAAAAAAGGAAAAACAGAAGAAAAAAACAAGCAGAAGAAAAAAGGAAAAGCAGAAGAAAAAAAACAAAAGAAGAAAAACATAAGAAAAAAACAAATGTAAGAAAAGCAGAAGAAAAAGGAAAAAGGAAGAAAGGAAGAAAAAAAGAAGAAAAACAAGAAAAGGAAGAAACAAAGCAGAAAGAAAAAAAAGAAGAAAAAAGGAAGAAAAAAAGAAGAAAAACAAGAATTTAAAATGAATTAGTTTTATTTTCTGATTTTTGATATATAATTGTATTTTTAAGATTTTAATAACATAAATAAATAAGTAATTAGAAACAAAATAAAATAAAATAAATAAGTTTTTGTTGTAAGTAGAAACAAAACAAAATAAATAAAGCAAAAATGAAAACAAAAACAGGCAAAAATAAAAAATATGCCACCCATCGGGCCACCACGGCTGAATACGACTAGAAACCCATTAATGGGCCAGATTCAGCCCTTGAAGGCCCAATAGGACCTGAGCTCATAGTAATAGAATAGGCCCGTAAGCTTTGCATTTGAGAGGAGCTCGAAGTGGTGAGCGCAGCCGCGCTTATAAACCACTGTCGAAGCCTCTCGGCTAGCGAGGTGGGACTAAACATCCCACCGCACCGCGCCAGTTCCAGCACAGACCTTTAGTTGCGGCTGGGGAGGCGGACCGCGACTAAAGGTTACCCTTTAGTCGCGGTTGTTGTCCCCAGCCGCGACTAAAGGTTCTTTCTGCGCGGGAACGAAAGCGGCGGCAAAACCCTTTAGTCGCGGCTGGGGAGGCGGACCGCGACTAAAGGGTACCTTTAGTCGCGGTCCGCCTCCCCAACCGCGACTAAAGGTGCGTCTATAAATACTGCACTTAGCAGTTTTGCCACTTCCCATTCTCCTCTCTCGGCCTTGAAGCGCTTGCCTCGACGCCGATCGACGACGCCGCCGACGCCTGGCGCCGCCCGACGCCGATCGACGCCGACGCTGAAGCGCTGCCGCCGCCCCCGTCCCAGTGATGGCCGCCGCCTGCCCCGTCCTTGCCCTTGCCGCCGCCGCCCGTGCCCTGCGCCTTGCCGCCCGCCGCCGCCGCCGCCCGTGCCTGCGCCCTTGCCCCGCCCGCCGCCCGCCGCCCGCCGCCCAGCCCAGCCTGCCCCTCAAAGGCGTGAAGAAGAAGAAAGAAGAAGAAAAGGAAGAAGAAGAAGAAAGAAAAAGGAAAAGGAAGAAGAAGAAAGAAGAAGAAAGAAGAAGAAAGGAAAAGGAAGAAGAAGAAAGAAAAGAAAAGGAAAAGGAAGAAGAAGAAAAGGAAAAGGAAAAGGAATTTTTTTTTTTTTTTTTTGTTCTTTTAATTTTAACTAGTTAATTAGTTTAACAAAAGCGGTAAATAACTTAAAACCCTAAACCCCAAAAACAAAAACAAATGAAAACCGCCAAAGAAAAACAAAAGGAAAAAGGAAGAAGAAGAAAGAAGAAGAAAGAAGAAGAAAGGAAAAGGAAGAAGAAGAAAGAAAAGAAAAGGAAAAGGAAGAAGAAGAAAAAGGAAAAGGAAAAGGATTTTTTTTTTTTTTTTTTTTTTTGTTCTTTTAATTTTAACTAGTTAATTAGTTTAACAAAAGCGGTAAATAACTTAAAACCCTAAACCCCAAAAACAAAAACAACGAAGAAAACCGCCAAAGAAAAACAAAAAGGAAAAGGAAGAAGAAGAAAGAAGAAGAAAGAAGAAGAAAGGAAAAGGAAGAAGAAGAAAGAAAAGAAAAGGAAAAGGAAGAAGAAGAAAAGGAAAAGGAAAAGGAATTTTTTTTTTTTTTTTTTTTTTGTTCTTTAATTTTAACTAGTTAATTAGTTTAACAAAACGGTAAATAACTTAAAACCCTAAACCCCAAAAACAAAAAACAAGAAACCCTCTCCGTGACGCCGCTGCTCGCCGCCCGTCTCGCGCTCTACCGCGACACCCTCTCCCACCCTTCCTCTCCCCTCCTTTTGCCACCGCCTTTCGCCACCGCCACCGCCACCGCCCCCTTCTTCACTTAATTAATTTGTTTTTACTACATGTTTTCAGGATGACATAATGGCGACGATAGAGTGACCCGATTATGGACAACTATGATCCGGACGGTGAAGCACATATGTTCGGCATCATAAACGGCGATATTCAATATGTGCCGACCGGAGAAGAAGAAGATGATATCTCTTCTTATCCGAACCTTGACGGTGAAGATGAAGGCGCCGTCAAGAAGATGATGTCAAGAAACGCCGATAAACAGCGATCTTCAAATGGAAGTAGCAACCACCTCCGCGCCGAGGTATATATATACATTGAGCCTCGGTGATACAAACTAACTGATTTGAATAAATATGTGTACTAACGCGCGACTCTCTTTCTTATTTTAGCCCTCGGCCGGATCGTCGAAACAATCGAGTACGTCGTCAAAGCATGGCGCAACCAAGACGATGAATCCAGGACAAACATGCACCATCCAGGTTGTCGACTGTGAAACCGGCAGGCCGCTGGAGCCCCGCAAGAACGCCACCAAGTTTATCAGCCAATGCGGAGCCATTGTTAGAGACAACGTCTCGATCACCGTCCAGGAGTGGAATGAGCCAAAGAAGGCACGAATTGATGGTTTCACTTTTGTCGATAAGAGAACAAAAAAAGATTGCTTCAAGAAGCTTATGGAACATTTCGTTCTACCTACGGAATACAACAAATTCGATGAGGAGGGTAACAAGATTGAGGAAAACAAGGAGAGGAGGAGGCTAGTCAAACAGTTCGCTCTTCCACGGAGGCCCCACCGGCTGGTGCAGATGCACCGACGATCGAAATTATTGCACCGGAGCCTCCTCGCTACCCCGTGGACGATATAAAGGAGATGAAAGAATGTCATCTGTATTATCCTATCGGAAACATGTCAGTGAAGGTAGCCATCGGCAGTGCTTTACCATGTTTACCTGGAGCACTCCACCACAACAACCCCATTAAAGATGGCTATGCTCGTGTCACGGTGGAGGACATAGTCCAAGGGTTTGAGGACACGGAGATTGAAATTGCTACACCAAGGGAGAAAAGACTTGGAGATGTCAAGCGCCATTACATTCTATGGCAAAAGAAGTTTATCAAGTTTCAGCGAGGCGCCAAGGACAACAAGTCCACCCCCACGGTGGTGGTGGTGGCGGTGGCGTGGTGGTGGTGGTGGTGGTGGTGGCGGTTCACCTACACCTCCGCCACATCAGCCGACGCCGCCCCGATCCACAACGTCTGGCGGGTGATCATCCGCCGCCCCGATCCTCGTCCGCGGGTGATCGACGCCGCCCCGATCCACAACGTCCGCGGGTGATCATCCGCCGCCCCGATCCTCGTCCGGCGGGTGATCGACGCCGCCCCTAATCCACCTACGGCAAAGAAGCGTATAGTCTGGATTATTAACCCGGACCCTTATGTACCTAAGACCACAAAGGTACGGAGCCATCATCAAGCCTCTCCCCACAAGGCCTTGGGAACGAGTGCCGAGGAAGTCGACGCATGCTGCTGCTGATTTGGAGAAATGGAAGGCGGACTGCAAGAAGAAAAGAGAGCCCGAGCCCAAGCCAAGTATTTTTGATCAGCAAAAGAAGTGGGCTAAGTCATTTTGAGCACACCGTCCCAAGCGCCAAGAATCGCTTAACGACTATGCACGTGAACTTGCAGCAGGCATTCATGTTCAAGGAGAACAAAGAGCGGAGAAGGCGAAAGTAATAAAAGCGGAAACAAGTTGCCCAGCTCGGGAACAAAGTAAACAATCGATTGCCCGCTTATAGTGGAAGCCTTACGTCCGGATGCCCCGAGATCATACAAGCTGCGGCAAAGACAGGATTGATATAACGAGTGCGAGAACAAGCGCCAACTTAGGTATTACTCTTCGTGAACTATTAGACCTTGATGAGTTGCCGTGAAGGAGGTAGTAATTACATATGTCAAGAATGGGCCTCTCGTCGAGCCTGCGAGAAAAGGATCTACGACCAAATGAAACGTGTGCTGAATTGGTACAAGGGTTACATAAAAATAAAAACGCCAAAGAATATATTTATGCGGAAGTTAGACATGAGCATCACTTCAAACATTACTATGTACAAATTGAACTGAGTGAATTGTTCCAGCTTTTCAATCTGCATGAGCTCGACAAATCTATCATCGGTTGCTACGTTACGTAAGTGATTTATTAATTTCTACCCCATCTCGTTCATATTGCCTGCACTATATATATGTCCTAACTATATTGTTGTGTCCTCTATTATACATGCAGAATGAAGATTAAGGAATGCGAGTAAGGAACATCCATGATGTTGGGTTCATTGACCCACACATCGTTAATGATATTGTGTTGAAGCATTACCCGACGACGTGGAGGCGGACACTGGCGATTTCTTACAAAGCAGGAACTCAAAAGTGATATTCTATTTCCTTACCATTTTGGGTGAGTGTTTCATCTTGAGCACATTCTCTTTTGTTTACTCCATGCATGGTATGTGGCGGCTAATCGATGAGTTATGCATGACGATTGTGCATGTATCGTGTCCGCAGTTCCACTGGATTCGCTAGTAATTAAAGTTAACACCTCGTAATGTCTCGCCCACGACTCTCGAATAAGGATCCATCGCTTTGGGCGACATGAGAAAAATGCTGCGAAGTAATTATTTTCATTCATTTGCGCTCTATATCGATCGGCCTATTTCGTTCATTTCCTAATATCAAGTAACTAATAACTCTCTTGTTCATTTAATTTTCTTTGCCTCGTAGGGTTTGGAGACGGTTCGCAGATACAAAGGTCGGTGAATTCAAAAAAGAGCTAGAATTCAAATTGTTAAAGCCTAAGAATGCTGGGGATATTCAGCCACCGTTGACCAATCTATGTGCATACTATGTTTGTGAGAGGATCCGGAGATACACCTCTGAGCGGGTTGATCCGAGTGATACCAATGCTCAGAGGAATAACCTCCGGTGGACGCTTAGTCCAGAAGCTCGCTTCCGACCACTTCAAGAGGAACTAGCTGGATGGTTCAGAAGGGAAGTCCTCCATCCTAAAGGAGAACACTATTACGAGGACGAAGAAATTTATATGGATTAAATCATGTATGGAAACTTGTTCAAAATTGTATATGGTCATCCGATGATATTGAATATATATTGTATATTCCTCTTGAATTCTTTTTGGTTCTAATTTCAAATTTATTTGAAATTGTACATTCATATGCATGTATGTAGTATCTTGTAGAATATATGAAACTCCTTCAAAATTAAAATAAAGCACAAAAGAAATAAAACAATACAAATTAAGCAGAAAACAGGTTTAGGGGGGCTAAAACCCTAAACTGCAGGGCGGCCTTTAGTCGCGGTTGGCGAAGAACCGCGACTAAAGGTCCTCCGCCCCGACGGCCGCCTGGCGCCCACGTGGACTGGCCTTTAGTCGCGGTTCTTAAGCAGCCGCGACTAAAGGTGGGGGGCTTTAGTCGCGCTTAGTTGGTCGCGGTTGCGCAGCCGCGACTAATGGCAGTTGCGAACCGCGACCAAAGGCCTTTTTTCCACCAGTGTTACTGCTTATTCATCGTGTCACAGCATACCGTAAAATTGATAGGCCATCACCAACCAGTTGGTACAACTCCTAATCTGTCTATCTTCCAAAATCCAATGTGAAACCGTAGTGACCAACGACCACTAGTAGAAAAAGGATCAAATCTGAGACACATTAGTACCGGTTTGCATATGAGCCGGCACTAATGTGTCCATTAGTGTCGGTTCAAATGACTAGGTGGGAGGAGATCTTTAGTACCGGTTCGTGCCACGAACCGGTATTAAAGGTGCTGGCCGGGCACCAGCATCTTTAGTATCGGTTCGTGGCACGAACCGGTAGTAAAGAGGTTGTGGCAGGGCTATTTTTAGTCCCACCTTGCTCCCCTAGCAAGATTTTGACCACCTTAAATATGTTACTTCTCAAACTATCACAAGCATTTGGTCTTCATTGAACTCTATGTGTAGGATCTGTGGCTGCAATAGGAGTCTTCGCCGGTTCTTAAATCGGTGGTAGATCCCTATTGACAATTTAGATTCTATACAAAAACATCATTGATGATCAATGTATTTTTTATGTACTTCTCTGTAACAATAGCGCGTTTTGGCTGAAAGGCGGTACTGATCAATGTATTTTTTCTGCATTCAGATGCACAATTTAAATATGTTACTTCTCAAACTATCACAAGCATTTGGTCTTCATTGAACTCTGTGTGTATAATTTGTGGACTCAATATGAGTCTTCACCGGTTTCTAAACCGTTGAGGACTCATATTGACAATTCAGATTGTACACAAAAAGATCATTGATAATCAATGTATTTTTTATGTATATTTTTACATGTGTACAAACTGGACAATCTTTTTGAGTATCGGGGTTTGAGCGAGAACTCATCGCTTACGTGCACTTCATTTTTTTTAACTTATTTGAACTCCAGACTTTTTTTGAGGCGGCATTATGCAGCATTCGAAGCGACATCATCAATTTCCAACACGTTCTGACATCATTTGTTGTTTTTCAGTCACCAATTTGTTTAGATCAGAGCTAAATGACCGTGAAAATGAAAATCACTACAAAACAAACTCTGAAAATGTTGAAGGGATCATCATTTCACTCGCATAGCACGTGCGAAAGGGTAGAGAGGGTCACGGCAAAAACTGGACGAACTTCGTTTACAAACTGGACAATCTCTTTCGGAGTATCAGGGTTTCAGACGAGAACTCATCAGTTACACGGGCACTTCATTTTTTTAAATTATTTGAACTTCAGACTTTTTTTGAGCCGGCATTATGCAACATTTGAAGCGACGTCATCAATTTCCAACACGTTCTGGCATCATTTGATGTTCTTCAGTCACCGATTTGTTTAGATCAGAGCTAAATGATCGTGAAAATGAAAATCACTACAAAACAAACTCTGAAAATTTTGAAGGTATCATCATGTCACCCGCATAGCATGTGCGAAAGAGTAAAGAGGGTCACGGCAAAAACTGGACAAACTTCGTGTACAATCTGAACAATCTCTTTCGTAGTATCAGGGTTTCGGACGAGAACTCTTCTGTTACATGGGCACTTCTGTTTTTCAGTCATTTACCAATTTGTTTAGATAGCTAAATGACCGTGAAACAGTAAATCACAACAAAACAAACTCTAAAAAAGCAGAAAAGAAAAAACTATATAAAAAAATTACTCAAAATAAATAGAAGAAAATAAATAATGCAGAAAAGAAAAAAACTATATAAAGCAAAAATATTCACAAAGAAACTAAATACAGCAAAAAAAACTACTCAGAAATAAATAGAAGAAAAAAATAAAGCAGAAAAGAAAAAACAATATAAAAAATTACTCAAAATAAATAGAAGAAAATAAATAATGCAGAAAAGAAAAAAATTATATAAAGCAAAAATATTCACAAAGAAACTAAATACAGCAAAAAAAACTACTCAGAAATAAATAGAAGAAAAAATAAAGCAGAAAAGAAAAAGCTATATAAAAAATTACTCAAAAATAAATAGAAGAAAATAAATAATGCAGAAAAGAAAAAAATTATATAAAAAATTGTTGGGGCGCCGCCCGGTGGGCCTGCTAGACCTAGCGTGTGCAAATTCAGGCCCAGAAAAGCCGGCAGGCTCACAGGGCAGCGCGCCCTAGTTAGGCCCAAAAGCCTGCTATAGGACTTCGAAAGGGCAGCCGTGGCTGGGTTTATAAACCAGTGCGGCCGCCCTTCGCTCGGCGAGGTGGGACTAAAAATAGTGCACTGCGGGTGGCAGCGCACGACCATTAATACCGGTTGGTTGCTCCAACCGGTACTAATGTGTTGCCCTTTAGTACCGGTTGGAGCTAACAACCGGTACTAAAGGCCAATTTTGGCCAGCCCAAGCGGCGGGAAACGAGGGCCTTTAGTACCGGCTGGTGGCTCCAACCGGTACTAAAGGTCCCTCCTATATATATAGCACTTACGAAAAATCAGTTCCATCGACACTTCTTCTCCACTTCGCGCGACATCGATCTATCGCCGCCGCCGACGCCGCCGCCGCAGCAAGCCGCCGCGTCGTCGCCGCCGCCGCCCCTCGATCGCCGCCCGCCGCCGCCGCCGCCCCGCCACCCATCGTCGCTGTCCCCGTCGTCACCGCGTGCCCCCGCCGCCCGTCGTCGCCGCCCCCGCCGCCCATACGCCCGCTCGATCGTACCCACACACACACACATACACACACACACACATACACACACGCGCGCGCGCGCACACACACACACACACTACACACACATGTACGTATACACATACACACACACACAATACTATACACACACACATATATTTTACTTATTTTCTGTTTTCAATTGTTGTCAGGACCCCGACTCAATGCCACATCGATCTAGCATGTAACACCTCATATCACTTTGCGGCCTCACGCACGGTATTCCCACGGGTGTCGCCTTACCTTTGCCCGGGACCGTTTGCGCCTTTTGGCACACGTATATTATAGTGTCGCTAGCATCCCTATGATAAGGATCCCGGGCTGACATGGCTAGTCGTAAACCCAAAGTGGCACAAACTTACAGGACAGCATCCATGACCCAAAGATCGAGCGTGTCGGTCATCGCGAGTGAATCCAGGCTGTAGCACTGGCTAGCAGGACTCGTGAACCGGGCTGAAGCGGCTAACAGGACTCGATATTCATCGCGTGACATTTCCCCGAAGGGACAGACACAGGAACGAAGAAGGACACATGCCGGCCAGCCTAAGTGTTCCGGAGCAGTAGCAAACTACCATGGCTCGGTGGAAATACTAGGAGACATTTCCCGATAAGAGAGGCTACTAAGGAAAAACAACTAGATAGTCAGATCCCACACATACCAAGCATTTCAATAACATACACACAATATGCTCGATATGTGCAAATACAACATGGCATCACAACATGACTCTACGACTCAAGTATTTATTCATTAGGCTCCGAGGAGCGAGATATTACAAACATAGGTCTCATGACCCAACATTCAGAGCATACAAATCAAAGCACAAGCGGAAGCTTAACATGTCTGAGTACAGACATCTACAAATGAAAAAGGCTTGAAAGCTTGACTATCATCTAGATCCTGCTGAGGGCACAAGATCGTAGCTGAGGTATCAAGCTAAACATCGAAGTCCACGTGGAACTACTAGCGAGACTGAAGTCTCTCTGCAAAACATAAAATAGGCAAACGTGAGTACAAATGTACCCAAAGCAAGACTTACATCGAACTAACTACATATGCATCATTATCAACAAATGGGATGGTGGAGTTTCACAGCAGACAAGCCAGCTTTGACTCGGTGGCTATCCTAAACTACATAACGCAAGTAACTCTTTTGAGGTGGCGCTACGAGTCCACATATTCACCAACCAATACACCACTATGGATCCGCTCCGCCTTCCCACGAGAACGCCATCCATAGCACTCACGCTATCTTGCATATTTTAGAGTATCCACTTTCACTTGTCTATGAACTGCACAGCAACCCGAAGTCCTTTACCGCGGACACGGCTATTCGAATAGATGATGTTAACCCTGCAGGGGTGTACTTCTTCACACACGCTCTCACCACTTACCACCGTTTACACGACATGTACTCGGCAACCTTCAAGCGGAAGCCCAACGTGGGTGTCAGCCACAGCCTACCTAAACACTCAAGTCCCTAGTCCAGGTTTATCGCCTATTCGGGTTCCATCCATGAGGAGATCCGGCCGAAGTTTCGCTCACAGCCCCAAACGATGTGTACAGGGTTCCGTGACACCAAACGGGCGCCCGGTAACCCGGCCACGTGCCTACCGCATCACAGCCCACCCCTACGGTCAGCGCTGCAAGACGGCCTCCAAAGATACTACAAACACGAAACTACTTGCAACTCCCGGACAGAGGACAAGGGTGATTAAGAAGCCGAGAGGGTCCATTGGTTTCGGGCCTAATGCGTGGTAGTAATCAGATCATGGATGACAAACACGAACTCAGTTCTGAGGACGGCTGCAATGAGACAACCCACCATGTACTCCTACATGGCTTCTCACCGCTACCTTTACCAAATCGTGTTCACACACTTAGCTCACACACAGTAGGACATGTTCACACACCTCTGATTCATCCTCGATGAATCAGACCCGACTCAACTCTAAGCAGTAGCAGGCATGACAAACAAGCATGAATGAGTAGGCACAACAGGGCTCAAACAACTCCTACTCATGCTAGTGGGTTTCATCTAATTACTGTGGAATGACAGGTCATGCAAAGGATAAAGGGGTTCAGCTACCGCAGCAAGTAACAGATGAATCGTTGTTGTCCTAATGCAGTAAAAGAGAGCAGGGCGAGAGAGTGGGATTGTATCGGAATGAACAAGGGGGTTTTGCTTGCCTGGCACTTCCGAAGATAATATAGCTCTTCATCAGTGTCATCGATCTCATCGTCGAAACCACGTCTATCGAGAGGGGACAATTACCGGCAAACAAAGAGGGACACAATCAATGCAATCCAACAAATATGATGCATGATAATGTCATGGCAATATGCTGTTGATTGAGCTAATGCAACTAGCAACCATATTAAATGAAGTTGGTTTGAATCCAAGATTCAATTTCAAACTCCATATGTGGATATTTAAATGTCATATATATGATTTGACCTAAACAGTGAACAAAAGTTGCTCTAACATGCATGATAATGGTACAGATGGATAGATTGGATTTTTCTGATCATTTTTCATATATAATTTATTTGATTTGGAGCTACGGTTGATTTTATATGAATTTTAGAAGTTTTGGTTATTTTCTGGAATTTCCTAAATAAGAATAATTCCAGTAATTAAATTACTGCATCAGCTTGGCGTCAGTGTGACGTCAACGGTCAACTGAGACGGTCCAGGTCAAACTGACCAGTGGGCCCTGCGTGTCAGTGTAATTAGATTAGCTAAAAACAATTAGTACTAATCCTAACTAATTAACAGGGCCGGGCCCCACCCGTTAGTGAGTCAGTGGAAAAGTCAAACTGGGGTCAAACCCGGGTCAAACTCGCCGGAGTTGACCCGGGACTCGTCGCCGGTAGGGCCAGGGACGGCGGAGAGGTGCGGGTTTCCTCCTCCGGCGACCAAATGGCCGGCGGAGGGCGGCTACGTGGAGCTGGAGCTCGCGCGCGTCGAGTGGTGTCGGTGGGAGGTGCTGGGGTGGCCGGAAACAGCATCGGCGGCGAGCGAGGCGGCGGCCGTGGTTCGGGCGTGCTCGAGAACGGCGATGTGGTGTGCAAACGAGACAGCTGCCGCGCTAGTTTTGCTCTACGGAACGTTGCGAGTGCAACGGACGCACGCATGGGACCAAAAGGTCACCGGGGCTTCGCCGGCGACGAACCCGTGCGGCGGCGCATTCGAACGCAGGTGACGCGGTGGCTATGGCGTGCAAACGAGGCAAGGGAGAGGGTTGTCCGGGAAAGGAGCTCACAGTGATCACGTTGGGCGGGTCGACGAGCTCGGGGAAGCACCAGAGCGAGCGGAGCAGCGAGGGGGATCTTCGGCGGCCGGCGATGAAGACGTTGAAGATGTCGATGTTGTGGGGCGTCCGGCGGTGCGTGTGTCCTCGAGGAGGCACAGACGACGGAGGCGGATCTCCTGGACATGCTGGGGAGGCTAGGCGGTGGATGTGGCCGCGGCGAACGGCGTCGGTGGCGGCGGCTCCGTTCGGTGGCTGCGCGCAGGAGAGGCAGGGGAGGAGAGGAGCTCGGGGAGAGTGAGAGAGAGGTCGGGCACGAGCGTCTCGTGGCGACGTCGAGGCAAGCAAGCAGGAGGTGGCTACTGCTGCGACGTCGGCGCCATGATCGAGCTGCTTGTCTTGTTGGCATGGGGAAGAGGACAGGCATGCCCATGGTGGGCTGGGCCAGCCAGCTGGGCCGCCAGGTGGCCCGGACAGGTGGGCTGCCAGGTAAGTGGCCCAGGTGAGTCTCTCTTTCTTTTATTTCTGTTTTCTAACTTTCTGTAATCTTTGTGGCTTTACTAAAAATACTAAAACAGATCCAAAAATCATAAAACTGCTCAATGCCACTGTTTGGAATATAACAAACAACAACCATTTTAGTTTATAATTATTTGAGCATTTAAACTATTTATTAGCATTAAATGCCCAAATGCAAATACTTTATGAATTAATCCAGTGACCAAATATGTCATGAAAAATGTGCAACACCTCTGGTTATGGTTTATAGCATTTTTCCAGAAATGATGAACATTTTTTTAAAGCCATTTGGATTCACTGAAAAATATTTTTAGTTGAACCTATTTGAATTCCTTTAATGCTAGGGTTTAGGCAATCCCCATCTCAAAATTCCTTTGAAATCAAACATGATGCATGGATGCAGATGCCACTAATTACAACAAATTCTGGGGCTGTGACAACTCACCCCCACTAAACAAGAATATCGCCCCGAGATTCAAGTCGTGAAGTAAGAAGACAGAGGGGACATAAAGCTCGCACAACCTTCACGATCCAGATGTCTTTCTCGAGGGTGTTGATTCATTGCATCACCTTGATCTCGACGTCTTGCTTGAGAACTACATCCAACATGACAACGGGTAGAAAGGAAGAATTTTAGAAGAATCAATCTTCGTGAGGTTCGAGCAACTTAGGATCATCTTAATGATCACAAGATCAACTCAGAGAATGGAACATGGAAACATCTCTGGAGCTGAGAGGCAAATCATGCATCAGGAGGGACGGAAGAAACAATTTGACAAGGGTTTCAAGTAGCGAGGAAAAGAATTGCCATGATACCATAACGGGGCACCTTAGGGAAGGTGACTCGTAGAAATATCCCCTTAAGTGGCGAAAAGAATTACCTTTAATTCAAAGATCATTGAGACTCTTTATACCAACTTAGGGCAATTCTTGAGCAGTCATTTGGAGGGGTTTGATAGAATGGCATACCCGGATTAGAATGGATGATGTGGATTACCTTGTTGAAAACAACACAAGGGATGATTTTAGTAACTGGGGTGAAGCTCAACAGTAGAGAGTGAGTCCACTGTTTGAAAAGTTATAGCATAACCGAGGAAACTGAGAGGAATCCCAGTTAGTGCCGGCGATGAAGCCTAGAGCTTGAGCGTGCTCTCAAGAACTTGAGCATTTCCATATTCATCAAGGTCCTACCAACATCCGCGTCAAGGGTGCTGACATCACAACATACTACCATGATGAATGGCGATGGACAATGCAGATGCAAAGGAAGGTAACACTTTCTCAGATTTCACCTTAGCGAGACCAAGGGGACAAAATCTGGATGATCGACTGAGAGATATTTAGCACTCCGCTTCTAATGTTCTCCTTGATGTGCTAGTGTATCCCATTCATTGAAATGGTTTAAAATCTAGAACATCAAGTAACAGGTCGGACTTCGGGAGCTCAAGAATCCATAAGGGACAACTAAGGAGTAAATCCTGCGAAATCCCTATGGGGAGGTGGCCAACTTTCTCAATCAAGATACTACAATAACAGGTCTTCCGGTTTGATGTGTTGGCCACGACATCCACTTTACCGATTAGAGAGACCAATATTATAATTCTTGGGAAACATTCCAACCATCATATCTGCCAGAGATTCAGATCTGGTTGGTGTCAGAACAATCTAGACTCATCGAGTCTAGAAAGAAAAATGAAAGTTTGCAACACAAACCGACGAGATGACGTTGCGTGATTCTCGGGAAATGAACTACAATAGCAAGCTCCAAAACATGAGCTGGTTCTACTACAAACATGTGAACACGTTGTCCCAGACAAACATGATCCCATGGTAGTCTTACAATAAAACACTACCGAGTTCCGGTGGGGAACCATCATCGAGGATATCGAAGTCCTTGCATAGGGTATACTCTAAGAAGGAGCTTTTCTCCTTGAACAAATCAATCAGTGGCTTGGTGTGCTACAGAATGCATATGGAGTGGAGGTAATTAATCTACCAAACCATAGTATACTTTGCACATGTGTGACTAACTTGGGATGATTCCAAGGAAGCAACATTGACTTTATCGAATTCACGGCGGCAACTTACACCAAGTACCGTGAATTAGAGGAAGTCACTTCTTTCATCCGAACATATACCTCGTGAATGAAACACGAAGATAATGCTTACACAAGTTTCCAACACTACCCTGATGTTCATCATGAATTATGGAGGAGATAAAATGTTGCTGATGGGCTCAACAACAACTCATCAGAATTTCCATCTCACTGGAATTCCGCCATTATGTGAACAAGGTGATAGTATTGGTCAGACCAAAAAGATGTAATGGTGTATGCTCGAGGAATCAACCACGAGTAAGACAACATTACGAACATCGTTGGTTCTGATTTAACTTGACGATAGCCCATACTCAAATCAAAGTTTTGACAAGTCAATAGATCCAACAACTGATCACGAGGACCAATCGATGGGGATATCATCTTTCTTCAACACACACACACACAAGAAGATATCCCTTAACATGAACTAAGTCAGACAAGCTTTTATCTTCCAACTCTCCAAGTTGTTGTCTAGCTCAACCAACTAGCTCAGGGATATCCAACACAGATTCTTGGAGAAGGAGTGATTTATAAGAAAACCAACTTGATCGCGAACTCAACATAGCGGTCAGGTGACAACCTGGTAATACTTCCGAGAGGATAATCGGAAAATCATGAACCACCGATATGCTACTAAGCTCGAGAACAATCTTGCTTTTTAGGGCAAGACGATATGATCAACAGAACGAAGATTTGAAATAAACCTAACTCATCGATCGAGGAGTGCACCAGGGAAAATGGACTAGGTGGCACGATCAATCTTAGGGTGATGGTTCAACAACCAACACGCTAAGAGTGAAATTATTGTCCTTTAACTACCAAGCAACAGAGTTGCTAGCAGTATTGATTCACACACCACGATTCACTTGTCAGCACTCCGGTTGCAACAGCACGGGACCGAGGAATGAGTAATGATGGCGAGGAGTATTACTACATCAAGAATTCATAGGATGGTGTGCAATTCCCATGACATTCTTGATATAAAGATGGTATTACTCCAAGGTAGAACAGAACAAAAGCTGGATTAGTATTTGATCTGCGGAGTACGACTACTTTGACCCAATCCTGGAAATGGCCAAGGTACTGGAGTTTGTTTCTCCTAGTCATTCCGGATTAGAATGACTTGACGGACCACAAGAGTAATAGGCATCGATGAACACGGTTGCACGACTACTCCTGTCTATCAATTGATAGACGAGGGTCAGAAGACAACTAAGAGGGACAACTCAAAGAACATATAATTTTCTGAGTTGTGGATGCATAGATTAGTATGTCGAACCAAGTTCAGCATGTTTCTTCCGGATAACCCATGCAGAGAGGTAGGACTGGCACAGTCACGATTTATGAATGGAGAACTCCTCAAGAGTACTCTGATTGTGATCCTTCAGTTCAGCGAGGAACTTCTGCCTGAATGGTTCATGGTATTTGGAAGAAGGAAATACCACGGACCTCGAAGACTAATGCAAAGGTTAGTAATAACCTAAAGGAACTAGCAAACACTATCAACATGAAGTAATATAAGTAGGGTGAATCTCGGGTTTAGAAACCCAGAAGTAGAATACCTACTACTAAATGGCATCACGGGATGCTTTTAAGAATGGTGGCCAGAATCATCACACCAGGAACACAAAACATGGCTAGATTACTAGATGATCCCCTAAGACACCTAGGGTCATAATAATAATTCCATCATATATGTCGAGGCAATAGAATACCTCAACTCCGCATTTAGTGTGATTAATCTGGCCCAAAGGAACATCGGAACGGGGGGAAGGGATTTTGCAAATGCTTCAGACTATTTAGAGACCTGGGATGACTCGGACAGCATAACGGCTGTAAATGCTCAAAAGATTGGAGACATGCTACAAAAATGGTGGCATAGCCACTCCGAAGCACAATATCAAGGTTTCGAGATCAACAGTTATGAACATACGGAAGTAGTAAAACTGAACTGAGATTTGAAACTAACAATTCTATAAGTCTACGGATTAGTAACACGTGATCCTGATATATAGATGAGAAGGCCTAGTTCTTAATCCCCGTAGAAGAGAAGAGGATGACTCAGATCAGAAGGCCATGAGGTATAAGGAGTAAAAAGAGCCTTACGTTCCATCCCACAATCAATTCCCCTACATATAACTAAAGCATTTCTAGACTCAACTTCGACCAGTTTGGCTTGGTAATCCTACAGCGATCAAAGCTCGATACCAAAGCTGTCAGACCCGACTCAATGCCACATCGATCTAGCATGTAACACCTCATATCACTTTGCGGCCTCACGCACGGTATTCCCACGGTGTCGCCTTACCTTTGTCCGGGACCGTTTATGCCTTTTGGCACACGATATTATAGTGTCGCTAGCATCCATATGATAAGGAGCCCGGCTGACATGGCTAGTCATAAACCCAAAGTGGCACAAACTTACAGGACAGCATCCATGACCAAAGATCGAACGTGTCGGTCATCGGCGAGTGAATCCAGTGTAGCACTGGGCTAGCAGACTCGGTGAACCGGGCAGAAGGGCTAACAGACTCCGGTATTCATCGCGTGACATTTCCCGAAGGACGTATACAGAACGAAGAAGGACACATGCCGGCCAGCCTAAGTGTTCCGGAGCAGTAGCAAACTACCATGGCTCGGTGGAAACACTAGGAGACATTTCCCGGTAAGAGATGCTACTAAGGAAAAACAACTAGATAGTCAGATCCCACACATACCAAGCATTTCAATAACATACACACAATATGCTCGATATGTGCAAATACAACATGGCATCACAACATGACTCTACGACTCAAGTATTTATTCATTAGGCTCCGAGGAGCGAGATATTACAAACATAGGTCTCATGACCCAACATTCAGAGCATACAAATCAAAGCACAAGCGGAAGCTTAACATGTCTGAGTACAGACATCTACAAATGAAAAAGGCTTGAAAGCCTGACTATCATCTAGATCCTGCCGAGGGCACAAGATCGTAGCTGAGGTATCAAGCTAAACATCAAAGTCCACGTGGAACTACTAGCGAGACTGAAGTCTCTCTGCAAAACATAAAATAGGCAAACGTGAGTACAAATGTACCTAGCAAGACTTACATCAGAACTAACTACATATGCATCATTATCAACAAATGGGATGGTGGAGTTTCACAGCAGCAAGCCAGCTTTGACTCAGTGGCTATCCTAAACTACGACTGCAAGTAACTCTTTTGAGGTGGCGCACACGAGTCCACATATTCACCAACCAATACACCACTATGGATCCGCTCCCATCTTCCTACGAGAACGCCATCCATAGCACTCACGCTTATCTTGCGTATTTTAGAGTATCCACTTTCACTTGTCTATGAACTGCACAGCAACCCGAAGTCCTTTACGCATACACGGCTATTCAATAGATGATGTTAACCTGCAGGGTGTACTTCTTCACACACGCTCACCACTTACCGCCGTTTACGACATGTACTCGGCAACCTTCAAGCGGAAGCCCAACGTGGGTGTCGGCCATGGCCTACCTAAACACTCAAGTCCCTAGTCCGGGTTTATCGCCTATTCGGTTCCATCCATGAGGAGATCCGGCCAAGTTTCGCTCACAGCCCCAAACGATGTGTACAGGTTCCGTGACACCAAACAGGCGCCCGTGAACCCGCCACGCGTGCCTACCGCATCACAGCCCACCCCTACGGTCAGCGCTGCGCATGGCCTCCAAAGATACTACAAACACGAAACTACTTGCAACTCCCGGACAGAGGACAAGGGTGATTAAGAAGCCGAGAGGGTCCATTGGTTTCGGGCCCAATGCGTGGTAGTAATCAGTATCATGGATCACAAACACGTAACTCGGTTCTCGAGGACGGCTGCAATGAGACAACCCACCATGTACTCCTACATGGCCTCTCACCGCTACCTTTACCAAATCGTGTTCACACACTTAGCTCACACATAGTAGGACATGTTCACACACCTCCGATTCATCCTCGATGAATCGGACCGACTCAACTCTAAGCAGAGCAGGCATGACGAACAAGCATGAATGAGTAGGCACAACAGGCTCAAACAACTTCTACTCATGCTAGTGGGTTTCATCTATTTCTTGTGGAATGACAGTCATGCAAAGGATAAAGGGGTTCACTACCGCAGCAAGCAATGATGAATCGTTGTTGTCCTAATGCAAGAAAAGAGAGCAGGCGAGAGAGTGGGATTGTATCGAATGAACAAGGGGTTTTGCTTGCCCGGCACTTCCGAAGATAATATAGCTCTTCATCGCTGTCATCGATCTCATCGTCGAAACCACGTCTATCGAGAGGGGACAATTACCGGCAAACAAAGAGGGACACAATCAATGCAATCCAACAAATATGATGCATGATAATGTCATGGCAATATGCTGTTGATTGAGCTAATGCAACTAGCAACCATATTAAATGAAGTTGGTTTGAATCCAAGATTCAATTTCAAACTCCATATGTGGATATTTAAATGTCATATATATGATTTGACCTAAACAGTGAACAAAAGTTGTTCTAACATGCATTATAATGGTACAGATGGATAGATTGGATTTTTCTGATCATTTTTCATATATAATTTATTTGATTTGGAGCTACGGTTGATTTTATATGAATTTTAGAAGTTTTGGTTATTTTCTGGAATTTCCTGAATAAGAATAATTCCAGTAATTAAATTACTATGTCAGCCTGGCGTCAGTGTGACGTCAGCGATCAACTGAGACGGTCCAGGTCAAATTGACCAGTGGGCCCTGCGTGTCAGTGTAATTAGATTAGCTAAAAACAATTAGTACTAATCCTAACTAATTAACAGGGCCGGGCCCCACCCGCCGCGAGTCGATGGAAAAGTCAAACCGGTCAAACCCGGTCAAACTTCGCCAAGTTGACCGGGACTCGTCGCCGGCAGGGCGTGGATGGCGGAGAGGTGCGGGTTTCTCCTCCGGCGACCAAATGGCCGGCGGAGGGCGGCTACGTGGAGCTGGAGCTCGCGCGCGTCGTGTGGTGCCGGTGGGAGGTGCTGGGGTGGCCGGAAACAGCGCCGGCGGCGAGCGAGGCAGCGGCCGTGGTTCGGGCGTGCTCGAGAACGGCAATGTGGTGTGCAAACGAGACGGCTGCCACGCTAGTTTTGCTCTACGAAACGTTGCGAGTGCAACGGACGCACGCGTCGGACCAAAAGGTCACCGGGGCTTCGCCGGCGATGAACCCATGCGGCGGCGCATTCGGACGCAGGTGACGCGGTGGCTATGGCGTGCAAACGAGGCAAGGGAGAGGGGTGTCCGGGACAGGAGCTCACAGTGATCACGTTGGGCGGGTCGACGAGCTAGGGGAAGCACCGGAGCGAGCGGAGCAGCGAGGGGGATCTTCGGCGGCCGGCGATGAAGATGTTGAAGATGTCGATGTTGTGGGGCGTCCGGTGGTGCGTGTGTCCTCGAGGAGGCACAAACGACGGAGGCGGATCTCCTGGACATGCTGGGGAGGCTAGGCGGTGGATGTGGCCGCGGCGAATGGCGTCGGTGGCGGCGGCTCCGCTCGTGGTCAGGCGCAGGAGAGGCAGGGGAGGAGAGGAGCTCGGGAGAGAGAGAGAGGTCGGTGCACGTGGCGTCTCTGTATGACGTCGAGGCGGCAGAAGAGGAGGTGGCTACGCGCGACGTCGGCGCTCGCCACCGAGCTGCTTCGTGCGCTGGCATGGGGAAGAGGACAGGCATGCCCCTGGTGGGCTGGGCCAGCCAGCTGGGCCGCCAGGTGGCCTGGCCAGGTGGGCTGCCAGGTAAGTGGCCCAGGTGAGTCTCTCTTTCTTTTATTTCTGTTTTCTAATTTTCTGTAATATTTGTGGCTTTACTAAAAATAATAAAACAGATCCAAAAATCATAAAACTGCTCAATGCCACGGTTTGGAATATAACAAACAGCAACCATTTTAGTTTATGATTATTTGAGCATTTAAACTATTTATTAGCATTAAATGCCCAAATGCAAATACTTTATGAATTAATCCAGTGACCAAATATGTCATGAAAAATGTGCAACACCTCGGGTTATGGTTTATAGCATTTTTCCAGAAATGATGAACATTTTTTTAAAGCCATTTGGATTCATTGAAAAATATTTTTAGTGGAACCTATTTGAATTCCTTTAATGCTAGGGTTTAGGCAATCCCCATCTCAAAATTCCTTTGAAATCAAACATGATGCATGGATGAAGATGCCACTAATTACAACCAATTCTGGGGCTGTGACAATTGTTTAGATGAATTAATTAATATAACTAATTTATTTTTAGAATGTTAAAATGTTAATGTTAGATGAATTAGAACTAGTTTATTTTTAGTAAGAAAATTTAGGTATATGAGATTATTTGAACTAGTTGAATTAATATAACTAGTTTATTTTAGTAAGAAAATTTAGGTATATGAGATTATTTGAACTAGTTGAATTAATATGACTAGTTTATTTTTAGTAAATGATTAGTTGATCTAGTTGAATTAATAAAACTAGTTTATTTTTAGTAAGAAAATTTAGGTATATGAGATTATTTAAACTAGTTGAATTAATATAACTAGTTTATTTTTAGTAAGAAAATTTAGGTATATGAGATTATTTGAACTAATTGAATTAAAATAACTAGTTTATTTTTAGGAAATGCTTAGTTGAACTAGTTGAATTAATAGAACTAGTTTATTTTTAGTAAGAAAATTTAGGTATATGAGATTATTTGAACTAATTAAAATTTAGGTATATGAGATTTTAATAGAACTAGTTTATTTTAGTAAGAAAATTAATAGAACAAGTTTATTTCTAAAATATGCTTAGTTGAATTAGTTGAATTAATAGAAGTAGTTAAATTAGTTGAATTAGTTGAATTAGTAAGTGTTTAATATTTCGCCTATATGAACATAGGAAATGTCGTCTGACGACGGAAAAGATTTCATTATGTGGGAATATTGTGAAGACCAGTGCGGCCTGTGCGGCAGAAATTTACTTGTTGATGATAGGCGATTCAGCATCAAGCTGGATGAGACCTTCGAATTCGATACAGTAAGTCACAACAACAAGTTTGTTTTCGTAATTAAGCATGACTTGTATATGCTTCATTTGCCTGACTAATAATTTTTAATTTTCACTATTCTACTAGCCCATCCCCTGCCATGCAAGAATTTTTGTCTTGGATAAGACAGGTTTCAATGCTATGGAAACTATGGAGGTAAAGAGAATTTATCTGAAAACTGAGCATGGTTATACTTTCAACGTCAAAGTATACAATGCAAACACGTACACATATTTTAAATGCAAAACTTGGCAAGCACTATGTAAGGCTTATGCATTTGAGCCTGATATGGTTATCACCTTTGATATTCGTCCGGAAGATGATATTAAGGTAATAGAGACATATGGATCGATGTGCAGACGCCTCTAGTTCTACCATTATGTGAGTTCTTCTCAACTATATTTTTGTCTTTGATATTGCTTATTCAAAAGTAATTGACAACTAATTTCTATTGACAGCTTATTTCCAATCAAGCAAACATGTCCGGCGCTTGGTAGACAGGACCTACTACTGTCCCGGAGCTGAACTAAACTGCGAGGAGATAAGTCATTATGTTTCATGGCATGAGGATCTTCATACTGTCAAGACAAATTTTCTTCCTACACTTAGAAATGTTAGTACTCAAAACGTGCGACCAATAGTGATCGTATTGAACTACGGTCACATCTATTTAGGAATGATGGTAAGATTTTTACTATTTATCCTCAGTGCATCTTTTGCATACATAATTTTTTTTGCTAAACTTTCATTGCTAAGTATATTAATTAATACTATACAATGTTCTTCAATAGGGACTCCCGATGACACTTGTGCCTCAGGGGATCGAGACTAAAGGTCGCATGTCAATTGTTAGCTTACGGCCAAGATATCCTACATTGCACATGAGTGCATTCAGGATTTCTAGAAGCGATGAATGCTTAATAGTGAAAGATTGGAGGAAAATTGTTAACGATCGCAGAGAAGTACTAGGGGGCAGCAATGAGAAGCGCAGCCCACGATTAGGAGACAGGTTCACCTGCATGCTCCAGTATGATGAATCAGGAGAGCTATACATGTTCTATGCTATTTTACCTGAGAGAGAGAGAGAGCAGCAGGAGTGATTTAGCTAGTTCATGCTCTTAGTACTTGTCCTTTCATGTCCGTGTTCTTCGTTCTGAACTTAATCTCAAAGAGTGATTTGCTTTTGTGGTGTTATATATGAGCGCTTATAATATCATGACAATCATGTTGAACTCGATGATATTTTTGCTTCTGGTGCAAGTGAATGTTTCTTCTTTAAGCTAGTGTTGGTGGTGATTAGATAGCGGTAATGACAATGATGATTAAATAGTGATAATGACGACTACGATGATTTTTAGCTAGCTAGCTAGAGTATATATACTCATGTTGATGATATGATGCAAGAGTTTTTATATTAATATGATGATGATGATGAGTTATTATATCATTTAATGAAAGAAACCGCAGATTAGTTTCAGCTGGATGGATCCTACCTAAGTGATCAAGTATATGCCGTATCCATATATATTATACTTGATCACCTAATTAGGTGATCAAGTAGGTGATCAAGTATAATATATATGGATATGGCATATACTTGATCACTTAGCTAGTAGCTAGATCCAATGCATCAAGTCGAAACTAATCCGTGGTACTTTCACCTAATGATTTAACAACTCATTATAATGTAAAACAGTCACTAAATTAAATTGAAAACACAAAATTAAATAATTTTTTTTTAAAAAAAAAAACACCCAAACATTTAGTACCGGTTGGTGTTACCAACCGGTACTAATGTCCTACACGCACCCGGGCCTGACTCGTGCCACGTGGTGGCACTTTAGCGCCGGTTCGTGACGAACCGGTACTAAAGGGGGGACCTTTAGTTCCCACTCTTTAGTGCCGGTTGGCGAACCGGCACTAAAGGCTGTCACGAACCGGCACTAAAGGCCGGTTCTGCATTAGTGGACGACTATTACGTTGCATCGCCATAGACTTGGAGGTCGCTATATAGACAGTTGTTTAGTCTAGCTACGTAATAAATTGCGAGAGACATTTTCTTCTTCCGCGACATGGACAAGCATGTGAAAAAAATACTAAGCACATTATTCCATAATAATTCTTGCCGACATCTAGCTTTGAATGGTATGTAGTCTTCCACGTTATATTATAGTCAAGCACTTATATACAGTAAACGATGATGACCCAAGACCCTACCTGGTGCATTTATTTGAGAGTGGACTGGAGACCGGACATTAGCAAGCCAGTGGTTTTGCAAAAAAAAAAAAAAACCAAGCTAATACTAGTATATACTCCCTCCGTCACAAAACAAGTGACTCAATTTTAGTACGTACAACTTTAGACGGAGGGAGTAGATCACCAATGTCTGACTTCACGCCTATAAAATAAAAGCGCAGTGGTGAAGGTGGATCAAACACTCCAAACTCCAAACCTGTGCACACAAATATGCTTGGCACGGTCTCTCCTTTGCCCTGCAGCAACTGTAGCTCTTGTTCCGGCCAGGAAAGAAAAAGCTAGCGTGGAAGAAGAAGAAACCCCAATTCCAAGGTATGTACGTAATTCACAGGACGACACAATCCTTAAATTATTGAAATATCTGCTAGTAGAAATTTATTATTTAAATTTCTGATTCTTCTCATGTATATGCCTATGAAAATTACTGCTCATCTAACTCAACCAACACATATACATACAGAGCTACCCGGCCATGAAAGTTACTACAATAGGATGGTCACTTCTCTTGGTGTTGGTGACTTGCAGTGCGCTTTATGCAGTCGTCGTATGCGGCACTTCCTCCTTACATGGAAACGAGACAGACTGGTTATCACTGCTTGGATTCAAGGATGCAATCAGCTTCGACCCACAACAAGTCTTCATGTCCTGGAACGATAGCACCCACTTTTGCAAATGGGAAGGTGTCTTGTGCAGGGTGAAGGCTCCACGCCGTGTCACTTCTCTAAACCTTACAAGTCGAGGTTTGGTAGGATACATCTCTCCTTCACTTGGGAACCTAACGTTCATGCGGTCCCTAGCCCTCACGGGGAACACACTAGCCGGAGAGATCCCACCCTCTCTCGGCCACATGCGTCGCCTCCAAACCCTCCTCTTGAATAGTAATATGCTACAAGCAAGGATGCCAAGTTTCGCCAACTGCTCAAAGCTCAAGGTGCTGGATGTTTCAAATAACAATCTAGTAGGCCATCTCCATGCCGATTTCCCTCTTCACTTTCAAGTGCTGCACATTTGGTCTAATAACCTTACTGGCACCTTCCCAGCTTCTCTTGCCAATATCACAACATTAACCAGAATTAAATGCCAGGATAACCACATCAAGGGAAATATCCCAAGTGAGTTTGCATATTTGTCCAGCTTACAGCACTTGTCTGCGAGTGCTAATCAGATGTCAGGAAGGTTTCCACAAGCCATCTTGAATCTTTCTACTCTTATCAACCTTGAACTTTCTATCAATGGTCTAAGTGGAGAGGTACCAACAAATCTCTGTGCCTCTCTGCCCGATCTCCAGATACTTTTCTTAGGTGCCAACTTCTTTTCAGGGCACCTTCCTAGTTCATTCACTAATGCTTCCAATTTACATGAATTTGATTTGTCGAGTAATAACTTCACTGGATTGGTGCCCAGTACAATTGGCAAAGTTACCAAACTCTCAAGGTTGAATCTTGAAGATAACCAGCTCGAAGCACATAGCAGGGAAGATTGGGAGTTTTTGGACAGCTTAAGCAACTGCACAGAGCTACTGCAATTTTCCATGGCTGGGAATCGTCTATCAGGAAATGTACCTAGTTCACTAGGTAACCTTTCCAATCAGCTCCAATATCTATACTTTGGAGAAAATCAACTAACGGGAGAATTTCCTTCCGGCATAGCAAACCTTCGCAACCTGGTTGCTGTATCATTGGCGGCGAATCATTTCACAGGTGTGGTTCCGGAGTGGATTGGCACTCTCAAAACTTTACAGCAAATAGGTTTAGGCATTAACTTCTTTGCGGGGGTCATCCCATCATCCATGTCAAACTTGTCTCGTTTAGGAGGGCTCTATCTAGGATCGAACCAATTCACTGGCTACATACCACCAAGCTTAGGAAACTTTCCGATGCTTCAATATTTGCACATCTCTAAAAACAATCTTCATGGCAAGGTTCCGATGGAGATCTTCAGAATCCCATCAATAATTGGAATTGATTTGTCATTCAACAATCTGGATGAACAACTTCCTACAGACATTGGCAACTCCAGACAACTCGTATATTTTCAAATTTCATCAAACAAGCTATCTGGAGATATTCCAAGCACTCTGGGTGATTGTGAAAGTTTAGAAGAAATTGAGTTAGGCTCAAATATTTTCAGTGGAAGCATTCCGACATCATTAGGCAAGATCAGCAACCTCAAACTTTTGAATATTTCTAAGAATAACTTAGTTGGGTCAATACCAGCATCTCTTGGCAACCTACAACTTCTTGAGAAACTAGATTTGTCATTCAACCATCTTTATGGTAAGGTTCCAACAATAGGGATCTTTAAGAATGCAACTGTTGTGCGGATTGATGGAAATCAGGGGCTTTGTGGCGGGGTACCAGAATTACACATTCTAGCATGTCCTGTCACTCCTTCAAGTTCAACTAGGCACAAAAGAAAACTAGTGCTCAAACTAGTTATCCCAATAGCCAGCATGGTGTCACTTGCTATGGTGTTATTTGGCATACTGCTTTGGAGAGGAAAACACAAGAGAAAATCTGTATCGGTGCCATCATTTGCTACAAAATTTCCAAAAGTATCTTTCAATGATGTAGCGAGAGCAACACAGGGATTCTCAACATCCAGCTTAATTGGCAGAGGGAAATACAGTTCTGTATATCAAGGAAAACTAAGAGAGGATGAAAATGAGGTTGCCATAAAAGTCTTCAACCTAGAGACAAGAGGAGCACACAAGAGCTTCATTGCAGAATGTAAAGCGCTGAGAAATGTTCGGCATCGCAATCTGGTGACTATCCTAACCGCATGCTCGAGCATTGATTCTAAGGGCAATGATTTCAAGGCCCTGGTCTATGAGCTCATGCCACAAGGAGACTTGCATAAACTGCTATACTCGACTCGAGATTATGAAGGCTCTTCAGATTTGAACCACATTACAATGGCTCAAAGGATGAGCATTATGGTGGATGTAGCGGATGCATTGGAGTACCTACATCACAGCAACCAGGAAACAATGGTTCATTGTGATTTGAAGCCCAGCAACATTCTTTTGGATGACAATATGACAGCTCATGTTGGAGACTTTGGCCTGGCAAGATTCAAAGTTGCTTCCACAACGTCATCTCTTGGAAACAATAACTCTTCTTCACTTGCAGTAGTGGGAACGATTGGATATGCTGCTCCAGGTAGTAATATTTTTATGTCTGGTGTTGCTACATTTTTTTCGCATCTATGTTAAGCAGCGAAAGCTAAATTGGCTTGTCTTTTTATTCATTGATCTGTAGAATATGCAGGGGGTGGTCCAGTTTCAACCGCCGCGGATGTTTACAGCTTCGGTGTCGTTCTCCTCGAGATATTCATTCGGAGAAGGCCGACCGACGACATGTTTAAGGATGGACTCAGCATTGTGAAGTTTACGGAGGCCAGCTTCCCTGATAGGGTATTGGAGATTGTCGACCCCCAGCTACTAAAAGACTTGGATGAAACTCCAATAGCCTTCAAGGAAAAACATGCACACTGTCTGCTATCTGTGCTAAATGTTGGCCTTTGCTGCACCAAGACATCCCCAGGCGAACGCATCAACATGCAGGAGGTGGCTGCTAAGCTACATGGAATCAAGGATGCATATCTCAGAAGCAGTGCCGTTGCTTCAGTAGCAGTACCTGAATAAGTAACTTCTTGTGCAATCTGTTGTGTTTATCACAAACCATGCAAGCAAAGACCGGCCCAACTAGTATTGAATAAGTATTGCCTCTGATGTGTTACAGCATCGGCCCAACTAGTGCACTCAGGAAAAAATAGATCAATGGAATTTCCATATATCAATATTATTATCAAAGGAATATATATTTGAGTGTTTTTTTTGTCACACCTAACAGCTTCAACTTTGTTACGCACACTTCGGCAAAACTACCCCTGGACTAAATATGCCTGACAGGCTAACACCATCCGAGTAAGCACTTGATTTCCCAGCAACCATTCACCTGATATATATATAATATTCTTTGTGTGTTCATGGAACTCTCTCCTCCCTGGAAGATAATAAGAAAAATAAAGAGAAAAACATGGTAGTACTATTCGAGAACTAAATCAACCTCTGAATTCTCTAGTCTCTCCATTCTCCTTCATTTATGTTCATTATTTGCAGAAGAGAGTCTCCTTCGTAGCGTTCCCGGTAGTTGTATTTACCCTGGTGCACATCAATTGCAAAAATTTAATAAGAACCACGTATGTCTTCATCAGGAAAATGGAAAAATGAGAGATTGAATGGATGAATAATTCTTGTACATCGGCACTGGCCAGCTTTCCTCTTACCCATCAGCAATTTTGCAAAGGTAGTCCCGTTGGTCATCTCGTAGTGGAACATCAGTAAAATCTGCAAAGGAAAAAAAATGAGAACAACATGACCTGGTGATGCCATAATACATTAATACAAGAACCTTCGATCGACTGCGATCCTATTCATAGATTGCGATTGAATTGAAGTAGTTAAACTTTCCGTTTTGCTCATTTTGGTTCAGAACGGTGTGGCTTGAACATTTTTTACATTAGGAACAGGGGTTTTAAGATGATGGCACTGTGACATTAATCACATGGTAATAATCCAAATACGTTGAGAATTCAGACAGGGCTTGGAGATAAACAACTAGCACTTGCCTGCCCCGTATATGTTGGAACCTTTGAAAGAAGTGTTCCCTGTCACAAGTGCCCCTTCCAAGTTGGCATTGGTTAAATTTACCTGCAGAAAAGACAAGCCAAATCACAAGATCGCTGTAAAACCATTTCCAAAAATTAAGGCAGAGCGCAATAATCAATTAAGAAACAAGAGAAGTACTACTAGTCTGATGCTGTGATGAGGAGACAGGAACAACATAACAAGTCATGTGTGATGGTCACTCAACCGGATAGATAGTTTCCAGAAAAATTCAGGCCACCTATGTTACCGCTTATCGTGAACCCAACGGTTACTGCGAAGGAATGTACCTTTGTTACATTTGCCAGCGAGAAATCGGCGTTTCTAAGGTCGGCGTCGGAGAGATCAGCGCCTGAATTCACCATGAAACAGTCAAAACATTGTGATATCACTATGGCTTCAGAACTTGACACATGACAGTCGGCAAGCATCACAACAACTAGTGTCTGTTGGAAGTTGGAACAGCTGAGAAGATCAAGAACAAATGCAAACCCGTAGGCTACCTGTGAGGTCCGCATCAAAGAAGCTGGCGCCGAGCAGGTTCGCGCCTTTGAAGTTGGTCTGCCGCAGGATAGACTGCAGAAAGAAGCACAAATTCAGATAAATCATCAGAATTCAGAAATACTCTGAACATTCAGATGTTCTGTTCTATCTCTGCATGCTAGAAACTTCAGTCAGAAGTTGCTGTTGATATAACCGCAAGAGGAAATCTGAGGCATGATCACATCATCTCGAGTGAAACAAATTGTAGGAATCGATGGAAAGAGGAGGGGAGAGTAGTTAGGTACGGTCTTGAAGTCCTGCTTGATGAGCGTCTGGCCGCTGAAGTCCTTGCCGGTGAGGTCCTGCCCCCGCGTCACCTGCTGCCCGTACGGCCCGCCTCCCTGCATCCACCCACCCGCCATTAACGCCGCCTCCATCGCCTCGCCACCACACTCGGTCGACAGGTGCAAATACAGTAGAACTAACCCTGAACGCGAGGGCCGGGTCGGCGACGAGCAGCGAGGCGGCGACCAGCGCGGCGGCGCCGGCGTTGGCTAGGTGGAAGTGCAGCGAGGAGGGGGCGCGCGCTGCCGCCGGCTGTGCCACTGTCGCCGGAGGGGACGGGGCGAGCTTGAGAGCGCCGAGGATTGACATGGCCATGACGAGCTAGCTTCTGGCTGCCTGGCTGGCTGTTGTCGCGTTGTCTCTTTTTTGGGCTACGCCGACGATGTTTATCCGTCTTATCTTTATCTGGTTGTGTGATGTTTGCTTGGCCAATCAAACGATTGCCACGATGCCCATTTTCCTCTTTCTAAATTTCGATGGACGAGTCTACTCATCACTGACCAGAACTCAAAAGCGTTTTTTCAATTAAAAAAAATTTCAAATGCTCTATCCGATTCAAAAAAAAAGTGTCATGATTTTGTTTCAAATTTAAACTGAACCCACGACATTTTTTTTAAATCGGAGGGAGCAGGTGTTTCCCCCCTTTTTGGTTTATATGTATTGAATAATAATAACGCGGATTCTTCTGGTTGGTTTTTGCTCATAGTAGGTGGCGATAACCTGCTTCTGGCCTCCAGGGAACCTGTTGTCGATCACTCGTGATAGAGGGGGCTTCTCTTTGTCGCATAAAACTTTTGTGTACCGGGAAGCACAGAATTTTCGAGGAATGGTATTATGATCTAGAGGGATTTGGCATCATATTTTACGGTGAGTGGTTTGGCATTATATATTTTATAAGAGATATTTACTTACAAAATCTGACCATCTTATAGCTTGTCAAGAAATATTTAATGCCACGATCTGAAGGAAAAAATAATACCTAATCATGAGGATATTTTAGAATCTTTTTGAATGGTCGTTCGAGAAATATGATCTTTAGCTCTAGAACTGAATCGTCACTAATGTACACGGAGAAACGCCATGACAAGAATGACACAGGGACGTATACATTGACATGATGCATTCGTAAAAGGAAATTTTTGGTTGGGAGATAACATAATACGACAAAAAAAAACTCTTTCTAAAAGCCCTCAAGCTACAAAGTACCGAAGGCACCCAGTCGAGCTGGAAATTGTGGCTGGGTAAAACGCAGCGCTGTAGAAATTATTTAAAAAATAAAAAAATCGAAATGTTTTCCTAATGAGATTTTATTTTTGAAAAACACGAACAGAATTTTCAGTTCCAATTTTTTTGAAACTTCGAACACCTTTATGAATTTTTGGAACATTTTCTGAAAAACATGAACGAAATTTGAAATTGTGAACTTTTTTGAAATTATGAAGAATTTAGGAAAAACTATTTTTTCTTTGCATCTTTTGAAAATTTTCTGAAAACACATTTTTTAGTTTTTTGGAAAAAATTCAAATTTACAAATACATAAATAATTTCTTCAAATTTGTCAACATAAATAAAATGTGAAAGCTTTTTCAAATCTGCGATCATTTTTTGGAAATACAAACATTTTTCAATATCTATGAATTTTTTAAAACAACTGGAAAATAAATTAGAATCAACAGAAAGATGACAAATAATGTAAAATTTTAAGAAATAACAAAATCCACGCACGCATGCATAGTTCAAGGAAGAAGAGAACCCGGGCAGGTGCCGTTGAGGAGAAAAGGAAAGGCCCATTAGGAGATTAATAAGATGTGGCCAGTCAGTCAAAATAATCAGAAAAGGCCCCTTCCACCTCAACCGGCCCGTCCACAACCCCTCTACGCACCAAAACACTCACAAAAAATCTAAACGGGCCGCTCTTTAGCTACAACATTAAACAAATCACACGTCCATCCAGCCCGTGCATGTAATCTTGTCTCAATTTGGTAAAAATAAAAGTCGCTGATAACGCCCACACGCGTGGCATACTATTCATGCGTCTACACATCATGTTCGGCGTAAGCAGAAAGCAGCCCGCATGGGTCATGTGTAGGCGAATATTAGAACTGTCCACACGGTGGGCGCAGCTATTTCGTGTCACACGCCCAACAAGTACTGCTCATCCCACCCCGCGCGTGTGGCACAAAGTAAAAATGACACACGTCCTGACGCAACTACGTTAATTGCCCGCGGGATGACGCTTTAGTTGCCATCCGGGATGGCAAATGTAGTTGTAAAAGAAAGGCAACTATCTCTGTTTTGGTTAAATATAGTTGACATGTCTAATTTATGGTAGTTGTCGCATGCAATCAAACCATAGTTGTCATGTGTGCTTACCTAGTTGCCATGTATGGTTAATCATAGTTGCCATGTGTGTTTACTTACGCTCAACTGCGGTTGCCATCTACCAACGAATCATAGTTGCCATGTGTGTTTACCTAGTTGCCGCATATGCGTAACTGCAGCTGTCATCTATCACCGTACGAGCGTCGTGTGGGCGAAGAGCAGTTCGCCCACACGTAAGTGGGCTGGTTGGTGACTGTGTGGGCGGGAACTGGTTCGCCCACACGGCGCAGTTGGCAACCGCGTGCTGCGGGTCGTGTGGGCAAGCGCTCTAACGCCCACAAAACACGCTATGCCTACGTGGCACGCAGATTCCTTTAGGAATCGTGCAAAACAGAATTAAGGTGGATCAAGGCGTGTAGACGATGTGCAAATATGCCATACGTGTGGGCGTTATCATTTGAGAAAATAAATGTAATGTTATCTCCGAAAAACAATCTGACGCGTGAATCTCAAAGCAAAATCCATCTAACAATCAGACGGTATTTTAGATGTAGATATTTTTTTCTCTATAAATTTGATCGAAATTTACAAGATTTGACTTTTAGAAAATCAAATAAGCACAATATTATGGGATAGAGGGGGGGTACCATTTAAAACTTCTTTTAAAATATGAATCTAACAATAACTTTTGTAACACTTATCACTTATATTTGTGCTAGTCACATCTATACTAAAAGTTTGACCTAAAATCCGAGGAGCTAATAAACCGACACGAGAATTCTAATACTGTATGTAAAGAGCAATTAAACTAGGCAGAAGAATCACGGCAACTGTTTGATGACGAGCTCCAGCGCGGCAGCAGGGCAGCTAGTCCTGAGCTGCTCAAATCCATTGGTGGCCATGAATGATTTCAGATTACCGGGAGAAGAGAGGAAGTCCATGCACGCCTCCTTGAGCACGGCGCAGCCATGCCGCTCAGCCAGCGCCAGCATGGCGGCCACGGAGCCCATGTCCACGCGCGGCCGCAGCGCCTTCTCGCAGGCGCGCTTCAGGTCCTCCAGCCCGTGCCGGTACGCCGCCACGAGCAGCCGCTCCGCCTTCGTCGCCTCCGCCTGATCGAGTTGCTGGTCCATCATGTGAGGAAGTTGGTTGCCCGCCATCGTAGTTGTAGGCGCCGCGTCGAGCTGCGGCGCGCTGTCCGTGTACATGAACTGGAGCATGGTCTTGAACACCTCCGCGTCCATGTCGTCAACACGTAGCTCGCCGGAGACGTTGCCCTCGAGGCCCGCTCTGAAGACGGGGGACCGGGCCTCCAGCACCCAGCGGTGCGCGGCGAAGGTCTCGCCGCCGACGTGGACCGTCACGTCCGCTGGGTGCTTGTTCCAGAGGGCTTCACCCAGCTGCCCGCGCAGGTCGATCGGCGGCGCCGCCGCCACCTCGGCTTCCGCGCGCAGCCCGGGGTCGACGGTGACGTCGCAAAGGACCGTGAGGCAATCATCCTCGAGATGCTTACCCTCCTTCGGATCTTCCTTGTCGAGGAACTTTCTAAAGCCCCACTCTTCATTAACCGAGTAGCGTCGCTGTTTCGCGGTTCCATTGACCGAGGGATTCCCGTCGTGGTCGAGCACGCTAAGCTTGAACTCTGCCGTCGCGTCGCCGAGGCTGGTAAGGTAGATCGACGTGGAGCCGTCGGCCTCTTTGCGGTCGCCATTGGGGTAGCACTTGACTTTCCAGCGGTGGTCGCCGACGGCGAACATGGGTGACTCGACCGCCGTGCCGTTCGGGACCGTTTTCCTGATCTGCTTGTAGCCGTGGATCCGGAAGACGTGGGAGCCGGTGATGGGCTCCCTCGCGGCGACGGTGGACGCGGTGACGTGCTGCCGCCCGGCGCTGCGCAGGGCGGACACCAGCGCCGACATTGGCTTGATCGACGACGACATGAGATGGGAGCAAACGAGATCGCAGATCTATCTATCTATCCATCCAGGATTCCAGGTGCATGTTATGTACTGTATATATATATGCATGTCTTTAGCATTTTTTTTTGTGGGAATGGCTATTTCATGTTACAACGCCGCTGGAGACTACAGAGATCGTGTTGACACGGGAACACTTCTTTATCTCTGGTAAATTAGGATGACTTGGGCTACAATTAATTAGCAGAACTTGTGTTTCTGGACTCTAAAAAAGAAACGTGTTGCTAGGTACTCCTAACCGCCCACCATACATAGATATCGGTGCAAGATTAGCCAAATTTTTTTAACTCTAAGAAATCTACTATATCAGTACCTAGCCTCCACCGCTAGATTTCTCTCAACATGGGTGCTTCCACATCACCTAAATTATTTATAGCTATCCTATCAAAATAGTGTGACATTTAGTGGTCATGCATGTTCTCATAGGTTACACTTCTTACATTAATCTATCCATGCAAACCCTGCCACTTCATTAAGTCTTGCGTGTTTTTATCTGGGAAATAAAGTCATGCATGATAGTCACACTTTAATTTTTTGCGTTAACTTTTGTGTCGTTAGGAACGCTATATGTGTTGGACCATTGGAGCAGAAATATATAGTTTGTGCTTCACATTTTTGTGAAATAATGGTGCCAGATTATGTCGAATCCAAACTGTCTTTTTTTATACATCATTATGTCACATACTTTGCATGTTTTATTCATTTTTAAATGTAAACTTGGAAAATTTTACATTTGTATTTTCATTAGTTTTAGTTGCTCTTAAGCACTGTAAGTGCATCTAGTGCCACCCCTAGTTGGTTTTGGAGTATTGACGACAAAGTTGGTTGAGGGACTAATGCGTTTGTGAGAATTGCAGGATAACGCAGGTAGTGTCCCTCATTGATTCGGTTTACCAACCGGAGATGACCCCTAAAAATGTATGAAGACATTGAAAACAATGGTGGTATGAGAAGATATACATATCGAAGACTATGACATGAGAAGACATTGCGTGAAGACTATGGAGCGCGAAGACTATGTGGTTTCGTTGTTTCCTTTTCTTCTTTGTTGAGTCATAGGAACCACCATACTATTAAGTGGGGTCCAAGTGAACTAAGTCAGAGTGACTGATGTGATGCTCAACTCAAATCCTATGTCTTCAAGCGAAGACAATGAGAGCAAACCTTATCCAGAGCTAGATGAGTCAGCTTTTCTTGTAGCCCAAGTAAAGTTGCCACGTGTGTTTGAAATCTGACCGTTGGAACACGTGTCAGTTCCTTAGTGACCCAGGGTCATTTTGAACAAATCAGGTCGGGTTGCCTAGTGGCTATAAATAGCCCACCCCCTACACCATAAATTGGTGGCTGCTCAGAGTTTGTATACGGCTTTTGTGGTTTGAGAGCAACCCACCTCGAAGCATTTGAGAGAGAAAAATCCTTGCGAGGACAAAGCCCAAACACCCAGAGCCAAAGAGTGTTAGGCATCATTGAAGTCTTTCTGTCTGTGTGACCTGAAGACTTGTTACACTTGACGACTGTGTATCCTCCAGCCGGTTAGGCATCGCGTTCTGAGCATCCAAGAGTAATTGTGGATTGCCGGTGAACGAAGTCTGTGAAGGTTTTGAAGTCTCCCTTGAATACTTACCAGAGTGATTGGGCGAGGACTGGGTGTCCTTAGCTCAAGGGGAATAAGGTGAAGACACGGTCTTCTGAGTTAAATCTCAACCTCCCTAACCAGACGTACAGTTGTCACAGCAACTGGAACTGGTCCAACAAATCATGTGTCTTCAACAAGCAACTGGTTCTATCCCTTCCATCCTTTACTTAATTTTGTCTTCGTGAACTCACTGCCCATATGTCTATCTGTTTGACTTCATTGTTTGACTACTACTGTTGATTGGCTTCATACTATCTTCCATCGTGCTCCCTACTACTTAGCTGATGTTAGTCTTGTACCTTCACATTATTACATACTTGACTATGGTTTGCTTATGCTAGTTTAACTTCCGCTGCATATCAACTAGGTTATTTCTGTTGTTTGTCTTCGAAACTTCCAAGTTTTGAAGACTTTCATAAAAATCGCCTATTCACCCCCCTCTAGTCGATACTAGCACTTTTAATTGGTATCAGAGCAAGGTACTTCCTTGTTCTATGTGATTCGGTTTAACCACCTGGAGTTTCAGCTATGTCGACTGCAGGGATAATCAAGGTCTGCGCTGCTTGCCCCGTGTTCGATGGAACTGAATATCCCTACAGGAAGAATAAGATGTGCATCCATCTTGAAGCCATTGATGTCGACCTCTGGTATGTCATTAAGAACGGCGTTCCCAAAACTGGTGGAGGTGTCACCCCCACTGATGTCAAGAAGTTCATTCAACTGGACTCTACTGCAAAGAACATCATCTGTGGTCATCTGACCAAAGGACAGTATGGCCGTGTGTGTTGGGGAACGTAGTAATTTCAAAAATTTTCCTACGCACACGCAAGATCATGGTGATGCATAGCAACGAGAGGGGAGAGTGTTGTCCACATACCCTTGTAGACCAAGCGAAGCGATCACAACGTAGAGGAAGTAGTCGACGTTCTCCTCGCGATCCGACCGATCCGGTGCCGTTACTCGACGCCCCGAGTTCTTGACACACGACAGCTCGATGACGTCCCTCGTACTCGATCCAGCCGAGTGTCGAGGAGAGTTCCCGTCGACGACGGCGTGGTGACGATCTTGATGTTTCACCGTAGCAGGCTTCGCCTAAGCTTCGTGACGGTATAACCGAGGTGGAATATGGTGGAGGGGGCACCGACACGGCTAAGGAACGATCTCACGATCAACTTGTGTGTTCAAGGTGCCCCCTGCCCCCGAGATATAAAGGAGCCAGGGAGGGGGGGGCGGCCAAGAGGGGGCGCCAGGAGTCCTACTCCTGGGAGTAGGATTCCCCCAATCCTAGTTGGACTAGGATTCGGAGGGAAAAGAGAGAGGGGCGGCCCTTCTCCTAGTCCTAGTAGGACTAGGGAAGGGGGAGGCGTGGCCACCTTGGGCTGCCCTTCTCCTTTCCACCAAGGCCCATCGAGGCCCATTTACCTCCCGGGGTTCCGGTAACCTCCGGTACTCCAGTAAATTCCGTTTTTGCGGAACCATTCGAACTCCAAACATAGGCTTCCAATATATCAATCTTTATGTCTCGACCATTCCGAGACTCCTCGTCATGTCCGTGATCACATCCGGGACTCGAACTCCTTCGGTACATCAAAATACATAAACTCATAATAAGCGCCATCGAAACCTTAGCGTGCGGACCCTACGGTTCGAGAACAATGTAGACATGACCTAGAACTATTCACGGTCAATAACCAACAGCGGGACCTGGATGCCCATATTGGTTCCTACATATTCTACGAAGATCTTTGTCGGTCGGACCGCATAACAACATACGTTGTTCCCTTTGTCATCGGTATGTTACTTGCCCGAGATTCGATCGTCGGTATCCAATACCTAGTTCAATCTCGTTACGGCAAGTCTCTTTACTCGTTCCGTAATACATCATCTCACAACTAACTTATTAGTTGTAGTGCTTGCAAGGCTTAAGTGATGTGCATTACCGAGAGGGCCAGAGATACCTCTCCGACAATCGGAGTGACAAAACCTAATCTCAAATACGCCAACCCAACATTTGCCTTTGGAGACACTGTAGTACTCCTTTATAATCACCCGCCACGTTGTGACGTTTGGTAGCACCCAAAGTGTTCCTCCGGTAAACGGGAGTTGCATAATCTCATAGTTATAGGAACATGTATATGTCATGGATAAAAGCAATAGCAACATACTAAACGATCGTGTGCTAAGCTAAGGGAATGGGTCATGTCAATCAGATCATTCTACTAATGATGTGACCTCATTAATCAAATAACAACTCCTTTGTTCATGGTTAGGAAACATAACCATCTTTGATTAACAAGCTAGTCTAGTAGAGGCATACTAGTGACATGTTGTTTTGTCTATGCATTCACACATGTATCATGTTTCCGGTTAATACAATTCTAGCATGAATGATAAACATTTATCATGAAATAAGGAAATAAATAATAACTTTATTATTGCCTCTAGGGCATATTTCCTTGATCTCCCACTTGCACTAGAGTCAATAATCTAGATTACACAAGTAATGATTCTAACACCCATGGAGTCTTGGTGCTGATCATGTTTTGCTCGTGGAAGAGGCTTAGTCAACGGTCTCGCAACATTCAGATCCGTATGTATCTTGCAAATCTCTATGTCTCCGAGCCCGACTAAGTCCGGATGGAATTGAAGCGTCTCTTGATGTGCTTGGTCCTCTTGTGAAATCTGGATTCCTTTGCTAAGGCAATAGCTCGAGATTGTCACGAAGATTTTCATTGGACCCGATGCACTAGGTATGACACCTAGATCGGATATGAACTCCTTCATCCGACTCCTTCATTAGCTGCCGAAGCTGCTATGTATTCCGCTTCACATGTAGATCCCGCCACGACGCTTTGTTTAGAACTGCACCAACCGACAGCTCCTCCGTTTAGTGTAAATACGTATCCGGTCTGCGATTTAGAATCGTCCGGATCGGTGTCAAAGCTTGCATCAACGTAACTGCCACGATGAGCTCTTTGTCACCTCCATATACGAGAAACATATCCTTAGTCCTTTTCGGTATTTCGGGATGTTCTTGACCGCTGTCCGATGATCCACTCTGGATTACTTTGGTACCTCCTGCTAGGCTTATAGCAAGGCACACATCGTGTCTGGTACACAAGCATTGCATACATGATAGAGCCTATGGCTGAAGCATAGGAACATCTTTCATTTCTCTCTATCTTCTGCGGTGGTGGGCATTGAGTCGACTCAACTTCACACCTTGTAACACAGGCAAGAACCCTTTCTTTGCTTGATCCATTTTGAACTTCTTCAAAACTTTGTCAAGGTATGTGCTTTGTGAAAGTCCAATTAAGCGTCTTGATCTATCTCTATAGATCTTAATGCCCAATATGTAAGCAGCTTCACCGAGGTCTTTCATTGAAAAACTCTTATTCAAGTATCCCTTTATGCTATCCAGAAATTCTATATCATTTCCGATCAGCAATATGTCATCCACATATAAGATCGTAAATGCTCTGAGCTCCCACTCACTTTCTTGTAAATACTGAGCTTCTCCAAAAGTGCAGTACAAACCCAAATGCTTTGATCACACTATCAAAACGTTTATTCCAACTCCGAGATGCTTGCACCAGTCCATATATGGATCATTGGAGCTTGCACACCTTGTTAGCTCCTTTGGATCGATAAAACCTTCGGTTGCATCATATACAACTCTTCTTCCGTAAATCCATTCAGAATGCAGTCTTTACATCCATTTGCCAAATTTCATAATCATAAAATGCGGCAATTGCTAACATGATTCGGACGGACTTAAGCATCGCCACGGGTGAGAAGGTCTCATCGTAGTCAATCCCTTGAACTTGTCGAAACCCTTTGCGACAAGTCGAGCTTTATAGACGATAACATTACCGTCGCGTCGGTCTTCTTCTTGAAGATCCACTTGTTTTCTATTGCTTGCCGACCTTCGGCAAGTCAACCAAAGTCCACACTTTGTTTTCATACATGGATCCCATCTCGATTTCATGGCCTCAAGCCATTTTGCGGAATCTGGGCTCACCATCGCTTCTTCATAGTTCGTAGGTTCATCATGATCTAGTAGCATGACTTCCGAACAGGATTACTGTACCACTCGGTAGCGGATCTTACTCGGTTGATCTACGAGGTTCTGCGATAACTTGATCTGAAGTTTCATGATCAACATCATCAACTTCCTCACTACTTGGTGTAGGTGTCTCAGAAACTGGTTTCTGCGACGAACTACTTTCAAGTAAGGGAGAAGGTACTATTACCTCATCAAGTTCCACTTTCCTCCCACTCACTTCTTTCGAGAGAAACTCCTTCTCTAGAAAGGATCCATTCTTAGCAACGAAAGTCTTGCCTTCGGATCTGTGATAGAAGGTGTACCCAACTGTCTCCTTTGGGTATCCTATGAAGACACATTTCTCCGATTTGGGTTCGAGCTTATCAGGTTGAAGCTTTTTCACATAAGCATCGCATCCCCAAACTTTAAGAAACGACAACTTTGGTTTCTTGCTAAACCACAGTTCATAAGGTGTCGTCTCAACGGATTTTGACGGTGTTCTATTCAGTGTAAATGCGGCTGTCTCTAGAGCATATCCCCAAAACGATAGCGGTAAATCTGTAAGAGACATCATAGATCGTACCATATCTAGTAAAGTACGATTACGACGTTCGGACACACCATTACGCTGTGGTGTTCCGGGTGGCGTGAGTTGCGAAACTATTCCGCATTGTTTCAAATGTAGACCAAACTCGTAACTCAAATATTCACCTCCACGATCAGATCGTAGAAACTTAATTTTCTTGTTACGATGATTTTCAACTTCACTCTGAAATTCTTTGAACTTTTCAAACGTTTCAGACTTATGTTTCATTAAGTAGATATACCCATATCTGCTTAAGTCATCTGTGAAGGTGAGAAAATAACGATATCCGCCACGAGCATCAACATTCATCGGTCCACATACATCTGTATGTATGATTTCCAACAAATCTGTTGCTCTCTCCATAGTACCGGAGAACGGTGTTCTAGTCATCTTGCCCATGAGGCACGGTTCGCAAGTGCCAAGTGATTCATAATCAAGTGACTCCAAAAGTCCATCAGCATGGAGTTTCTTCATGCGCTTTATACCGATATGACCTAAACGGCAGTGCCACAAATAAGTTGCACTTTCGTTATCAACTCTGCATCTTTTGGTTTCAACATTATGAATATGTGTATCACTACTATCGAGATTCATCAAAAATAGACCATTCTTCAAGGGTGCATGACCATAAAAGATATTACTCATATAAATAGAACAACCATTATTCTCTGATTTAAATGAATAACCGTCTCGCATCAAACAAGATCCAGATATAATGTTCATGCTCAACGCAGGCACCAAATAACAATTATTTAGGTCTAAAACTAATCCCGAAGGTAGGTGTAGAGGTAGCGTGCCGACCGCGATCACATCGACTTTGGAACCATTTCCCACGCAGATCGTCACCTCGTCCTTTGCGAGTTAAGCAATCTGTAGTCCTGCTTTGAGTTGCAAATATTAGCAATGAACCGATATCAAATACCAGTGCTACTACGAGCTCTAGTAAGGTACACATCAATAAGATGTATATCACATATACCTTTGTTCACCTTGCCATCCTTCTTATCCGCCAAATACTTGGGGCAGTTCCGCTTCCGGTGACCGATCGCTTGCGGTAGAAGCACTCGATTTCAGGTTTAGGGCCGACTTGGGTTTCTTCTCTGAGCAGCAACTTGCTTGCTGTTCTTCTTGAGATTCCTTCTTCTTCCCTTTGCCTTTCTTCTTGAAACTAGTGGTCTTATTGACCATCAACACTTGATGCTCCTTCTTGATTTCTACCTCCGCAGCCTTTAGCATTGCGAAGAGCTCGGTATAGTCTTTACTAACCCTTGCATATTATAGTTCATCACGAAGCCTTTGTAGCTTGGTGGCGTGATTGGAGAATTCATCAATGACACAATCATCCGGAAGATTAACTCCCAATTGTGTCAAGTGATTGTAGTACCCGGACATTACGAGTATATGCTCACTAATGTAACTGTTCTCCTCCATCTTGCAGCTATAGAACTTATTGGAGACCTCATATCTCTCAATCCGGGCATTCTGTTGGAATATTAACTTCAACTCTGGAACATCTCATATGCTCCATGACGTTCAAAACGTCGTTGAAGTCCCGGTTCTAAGCCGTAAAGCATGGCACCTTGAACTATAGAGTAGTCATCAGCTTTGCTCTCGCAGACGTTCATAACATCCGGCGTTGCTCAGCAGAAGAACTGTCACCTAGCGGTGCATCCGGGGCGTAGCTCTTACGTGCAGCAATGAGGATGATCCTCAAGTTACGGACCCAGTCCGTGTAATTGCTACCATCATCTTTCAACTTTGCTTTCTCAAGGAACGCATTAAAATTCAACGGAACAACAAAGACGAGCCATCTATCTACAATCAAACATAAACAAGCAAGATACTATCAGGTACTAAGTTCATGATAAATTTAAGTTCAATTAATCATATTACTTAAGAACTCCCACTTAGAAAAACATCTCTCTAGTCATCTAAGTGATCACGTGATCCAAATCAACTAAACCATAACCGATCATCACGTGAAATGGAGTAGTTTTCAATGGTGAACATCTTATGTTGATCATATCTACTATATGATTCACGCTCGACCTTTCGGTCTCCGTGTTCCGAGGCCATATCTGCATATGCTAGGCTCGTCAAGCATAACCCGAGTATTCTGCGTGTGCAAAACTGGCTTGCACCCGTTGTAGATGGACGTAGAGCTTATCACACCCGATCATCACGTGGTGTGCGGGCACGACGAACTTTGGCAGTGCATACTCGGGAGAACACTTCTTGATAATTTAGTGAGAGATCATCTTATAATGCTACCGTCAATCAAAGCAAGATAAGATGCATAAAAGGATAAACATCACATGCAAATCAATATAAGTGATATGATATGGTCATCATCATCTTGTGCTTCACGATCTCCATCTTGCAGCACCACCATGATCACCATCGTCATCGGCGCGACACCTTGATCTCCATCGCAGCATCGTTGTCGTCTCGCCAAACTTATGCTACTACGACTATCGCTACCGCTTAGTGATAAAGTAAAGCATTACAGGGCGATTGCATTGCATACAATAAAGCGACAACCATATGGCTCCTGCCGATTGCCGATAACCGGTTACAAAACATGATCATCTCATACAATAAAATATAGCATCACGTCTTGACCATATCACATCACAACATGCCCTGCAAAAACAAGTTAGGCGTCCTCCACTTTGTTGTTGCAAATTTTACGTGGCTGCTACGGGCTTAAGCAAGAACCAGTCTCACCCACGCATCAAAACCACAACGATACTTCGTCAAATAGACTCCGTTTAACCTTCTCAAGGACCGGCGAGTACACTCGGTTCAACTAAAGTGAGAGAGACAGCACCCACCGGTCACCTTTAAGCAACGAGTGCTCGCAGCGGTGAAACCAGTCTCGCGTAAGCGTCGCGTAATGTCGGTGCAGGCGCTTCATCTCACAATACCGCTGAACCAAAGTATGGCATGCTGGTAGGTAGTATGACTTGTATCGCCCACAACTCACTTGTGTTCTACTCGTGCAAAACATCAAACCATAGAAAAACCTAGGCTCGGATGCCTTTGTTGGGGAACGTAGTAATTTCAAAAATTTTCCTACGCACACGCAAGATCATGGTGATGCATAGCAGCGAGAGGGAGAGTGTTGTCCACATACCCTTGTAGACCAAGCGGAAGCGATCTGGCGTAGAGGAAGTAGTCGACGTTCTCCTCGCGATCCGACCGATCCGGCGCCGTTACTCGAGGCGCCCCGAGTTCTTGACACACGACAGCTCGATGGCGTCCCTCGTACTCGATCCAGCCGAGTGTCGAGGGAGAGTTCCGTCGAGACGACGGCGTGGTGACGATCTTGATGTTTCACGGCGCAGAGGCTTCGCCTAAGCAGCGACGGTATAACCGAGGTGGAATATGGTGGAGGGGGCACCGACACGGCTAAGGAACGATCTCACGATCAACTTGTGTGTTCAAGGTGCCCCCTGCCCCGTATATAAAGGAGCGGGGGGGGGGGGGGCGGCCAAGAGAGGCGCGCCAGGAGTCCTACTCCTCAGGAGTAGGATTCCCCAATCCTAGTTGGACTAGGATTTCGAGGGGAAAGAGAGAGGGGCGGCCCTTCTCCTAGTCCTAGTAGGACTAGGGAAGGGGGGGCTGTGACCACCTTGGGCTGCCCTTCTCCTTTCCACCAAGGCCCATCGAGGCCCATTTACCTCCGGGGTTCGGTAACCTCCGGTACTCGGTAAATTCCGTTTTCGCCGGAACCATTCGAACTCCAAACATAGGCTTCCAATATATCAATCTTTATGTCTCGACCATTCGAGACTCCTCGTCATGTCCGTGATCACATCCGGGACTCGAACTCCTTGGTACATCAAAATACATAAACTCATAATAAGCATCGCCATCGAAACCTTAAGCGTGCGGACCCTACGGTTCGAGAACAATGTAGACATGACCTAGAACTATTCACGGTCAATAACCAACAGCGGGACCTGGATGCCCATATTGGTTCCTACATATTCTACGAAGATCTTTGTCGGTCGGACCGCATAACAACATACGTTGTTCCTTTGTCATCGGTATGTTACTTGCCCGAGATTCGATCGTCGGTATCAATACCTAGTTCAATCTCGTTACGCAAGTCTCTTTACTCGTTCCGTAATACATCATCTCACAACTAACTTATTAGTTGTAGTGCTTGCAAGGCTTAAGTGATGTGCATTACCGAGAGGGCCAGAGATACCTCTCCGACAATCGGAGTGACAAAACCTAATCTCAAATCGCCAACCCAACATTTGCCTTTGGAGACACCTGTAGTACTCCTTTATAATCACCCGATTACGTTGTGACGTTTGGTAGCACCAAAGTGTTCCTCCGTAAGCGGAGTTGCATAATCTCATAGTTATAGGAACATGTATATGTCATGGATAAAAGCAATAGCAACATACTAAGCGATCGTGTGCTAAGCTAAGGGAATGGGTCATGTCAATCGATCATTCTACTAATGATGTGACCTCATTAATCAAATAACAACTCCTTTGTTCATGGTTAGGAAACATAACCATCTTTGATTAACAAGCTAGTCTAGTAGAGGCATACTAGTGACATGTTGTTTTGTCTATGCATTCACACATGTATCATGTTTCCGGTTAATACAATTCTAGCATGAATGATAAACATTTATCATGAAATAAGGAAATAAATAATAACTTTATTATTGCCTCTAGGGCATATTTCCTTCAGTGTGAGTGCTCTGGAAACGTCGAAGCTAGTCTGGGACTGGCTATCCAAGGTCAATGAAGGCGTCTCAACCCAGAGAGATCAAAGGATCAGTGTTCTTCGCAACCTCTTCAACCGCTTCAAGAGAAACGACAATGAAAATGTCCAACTCACGTTTGATCGTCTGACTGACATCATAAATGAGCTTCAAGCTCTTGGCGCCACTGAGATCACCAAGCATGAAATCGTCAAGACACTGCTGAGATCACTTGACAGCTCCTTTGACACCCTTGCCCTCATGATACAAGAACGTCCTGACTTCAAGACACTCGATCCGTCTGATATACTTGAGAGGCTCAACACACATGAGTTCCAGCTTTCTGAGAAAAGAGATATCTATGGTCCAAACTATGGCTGAACTCGTGCTTTGAAGGCAAAAGTTGTTTCCTCATCTGAAGAAGAATCTGACCGCGGTTCTGATGATCCTGAAGACATTGGAAAGGAACTTGCCATGCTGGTGAAGAAGTTTCAGAGGTTCACCAAGAAAAAGGGCTTCAGAAAGTCTTCACGATCCAGCTCCAAGAATGATGAAGCTTCCACCCATGACCACAAGAAGAGAACCTGCCACAAGTGCAAGAAACCTGGTCACTACATATCTGAGTCTCCATAGTGGGACAATGAGAAGAAGAAGAAGAAGAAGAGCAAGGAATATGATTCTGATGATAAGAAGAAGAAGAAATTCTCAAAGTCTTCTAAGTCTTCTTCCAAGTCTTCATCATACAAGAAGAGCTCATCTGGCAAGGCTCGTGCTTTTGTTGGCAAGGAAATGGATTCAGAGGAGGAGTCAACTTCTGAGGAGGCGGAGGTGGAATCTGGAGAGGAGTCCGACCCTGGCGTTGCAAGTCTGGCTCTAGCCACAGCCTATGTCACCAAGTCCATCTTCAACACTGAAGACAATGACTTCCACACCAACGCTGAAGCTAATGACAAAGACGATCTTTCTCCCACCTACTGCTTCATGGCACGTGGTGCCAAGGTAAAATCCCGTGATGCTTACTTTCAAACGTCAAGTGAAGATGACTCTAATTGTGAATCCAAACCCAGCTACAAAACACTTGCTAAAATTGCAACTGAACAACAAAAGGCTATGGAACATACTCAAAAACTGTTAGACAAAAGCGATGACCTGTTGGACGCTGAAATGACACATTCACAGTCCTTAGTTGATGACATAAAAAATCTTCATGCTAAGTACCAAGAACTTGAAGGACGTCATGAATCACTCTCAACTACTTATGAAAGGCTCTCCTATGATTATCTTCAAAGGAAACAAGAGCTTGAGAAATTGAGAGCGGCTCATGAAGATCTTCAAAAGGTGAATGAGTCACTTCACGCTCAACAGATCTGTTCCGCTCAGGATGGATTTGAACCACCATGTTTAAAATGCATTGAGCGTGATAACGCTACATCTGTTGCTGAATGTTCCACTACTGCTGCTGTTTCATTGTTTTCACCTACTGAAGTGGTTACTAACCCCTCTGCGGAGGATACCACTAGTATTGTTGATGAAAATGCTAGGTTGAAGACATTGCTTGAAACAGGGATGTACAAAAGTTTGAAGGGACATCAGACACTCTGCGATGTCCTCAAAAAGCAGATTCTGAACCGAAACCCTAGGAAAGAGGGTGTTGGGTTCGAGAGAAAAATGAATGCTGATGGTTCCTACTGGAAGCCTGAGCAGTATCCCAAAACCACATGGGTTGCTGCAAAGGAACCTTCAGTGGATCCATCCACTTTATCTGGATTTACCTGTGCAAATCCTATTATCATTGATGAATCCTTTGATGCAAACTATAAACTGTTCAAAAATCAGAATGGTGAAGTGTTTGCCAGGTATATTGGTACTAACTGCAGGAATGGACCTCCTATGAAGATGATCTGGGTTCCCAAAAGCTGCCTTGAGAATCTTCCAGTGAATGTTATCATGACACCACCAGTGAAGAAGACAAACCCCAGATCAAAGGCATCATATGGTCCAACGGCTACTTACGAACACAGGACTCACTTGAGTCACCCTAACGCCAATGTTTTGCAGGGAAATCATACTCAAACTCATGAATATGAGCGTGTATCTTCAAACCGCTATGTTCATAGAACTAAGAATTTTTCTGCTTATTCATATGGGTATCATTCATCTCTTACAAGGCTATTTGCTAGGGCTTCAAAGCCGAAATTCTCAGATGCTGCACTTAGACTCATTGCTTCTAAGCCACCCCTGAAAATGTGGGTGGTGAAGAAAAATTAACTCTCTTTTGCATAATGTGGTCTCCAGCCAGCAATCAATGGCGTCCGATACTATTGTTGGGGACCTAAAACTCACTTTGGACGCACGCAAAAGTGTCATTCTATATACTTCAAATCTGATTCTCTTATCAGTCATACTATGTCCTAACCTCGTTATATGTTGTGACTGTCCCTATATGTGTAAAATGCTTATGCTTCACAACACTCTTGTGAAGCCTATCCTCCTAACTGCACTGTAGGGTACATCACCAAAAGCTTCAGAATGGATTATGGACAGTGGATGCACAAACCATATGACTGGTGATCGAAGTATTCTCATGGACTCAACCTTACGTCCATCCGACAAGAGTCAAATCACATTTGCTGACACTGGTAAAAGAAAAGTATTGGGTCTAGGTAGAGTTGCAATCTCAAAGGATCAACACATGGATAAAGTGATGCTTGTTGAATCCCTTGGTTTCAACAATGTCATCTCAATGCTTTGTGACTTGAACATGATTGTGATATTTGGCAAATATCGTTGCCTTGTACTAATGGAATCTGACAAATCTCTAGTCTTTGAAAGGTATCGAAAAGATGATCTATACATGGTAGATTTCTCAGCAGGTCCACAGCTTGCCATATGTCTTCTCACAAAAGCTTCAGAGTGCTGGCTCTGGCATCGAAGGATAGGGCATGCTGGCATGAGGAATTTGCACTCACTTGTCAAGAAGAAACATGTCATTGGCATCGAAGATGTCAAGTTCAAGAAGGATCATCTGTGTGGTGCCTGTGAAGCTGGAAAGATGACAAGGGCAAAGCACCCCTCGAAGACAATCATGACAACATCTCAACCCTTCGAGCTGTTACACATGGACTTATTTGGGCCTACTCACTACTCCACCCTCACAACAACTGCCTATCTCTATGGCTTCGTCATTGTTGATGACTACTCAAGATACACATGGGTTCATATAATTCTTTACAAGACTGAAGTGCAAGATGTCTTTAGGCGCTTCGCAAATCGAGCAATGAACAATTATGGCGTGAAGATCAAGCACATCAGAAGTGACAATGGCACTGAATTCAAGAACACTGGACTTGATCTGTATTTGGATACAATGGGAATCACTCATGAATTCTCTGCTCCATGCACACCTCAGCAAAATGGCATCGTTGAGGGCAAAAACAGAACCCTCATTGAGATGGCTCGAACAATGCTAGATGAATACAAGACACCAAGGAAGTTCTAGCCCGAAGCTATTGATACTGCATGTCACATCATCAACCGTGTCTACATCCATAAGCTTATGAACAAAACATCTTATGAGCTCCTAACTGGCAAAAAGCCAAACGTTAGTTACTTCAGAGTATTTGGAGCTAGATGCTGGTGTTGGGGAACGTAGTAATTTCAAAAATTTTCCTACGCACACGCAAGATCATGGTGATGCATAGCAACGAGAGGGGAGAGTGTTGTCCACATACCCTTGTAGACCCGAAGCGGAAGCGATCACAACGTAGAGGAAGTAGTCGACGTTCTCCTCGCGATCCGACCGATCCGGCGCCGTTACTCCGACGCCCGAGTTCTTGACACACGTACAGCTCGATGGCGTCCCTCGTACTCGATCCAGCCGAGTGTCGAGGAGAGTTCCGTCAAGACGACGGCGTGGTGACGATCTTGATGTTTCACGGCGCAGGCTTCGCCTAAGCTTCATGACAGTATAACCGAGGTGGAATATGGTGGAGGGGGCACTGACACGGCTAAGGAACGATCTCACGATCAACTTGTGTGTTCCAAGGTGCCCCCTGCCCGTATATAAAGGAGCAGGGGAGGGGGCGGCGGCCAAGGAGAGGGCATACAGGAGTCCTACTCCTCTGGAGTAGGATTCCCCCAATCCTAGTTGGACTAGGATTCCGGAGGGGAAAGAGAGAGAGGGGCGGCCCTTCTCCTAGTCCTAGTAGGACTAGGGAGGGGGAGGCGCGCCACCTTGGGCTGCCCTTCTCCTTTCCACCAAGGCCCATCGAGGCCCATTTACCTCCCGGGGTTCCGGTAACCTCCGGTACTCAGTAAATTCCGTTTTCGCCGGAACCATTCGAACTCCAAACATAGGCTTCCAATATATCAATCTTTATGTCTCGACCATTCCGAGACTCCTCGTCATGTCCGTGATCACATCCGGACTCGAACTCCTTGGTACATCAAAATACATAAACTCATAATAAGCGCCATCGAAACCTTAAGCGTGCGGACCCTACGGTTCGAGAACAATGTAGACATGACCTAGAACTATTCACGGTCAATAACCAACAGCGGGACCTGGATGCCCATATTGGTTCCTACATATTCTACGAAGATCTTTGTCGGTCGGACCGCATAACAACATACGTTGTTCCTTTGTCATCGGTATGTTACTTGCCCGAGATTCGATCGTCGGTATCCAATACCTAGTTCAATCTCGTTACCGCAAGTCTCTTTACTCGTTCAGTAATACATCATCTCACAACTAACTTATTAGTTGTAGTGCTTGCAAGGCTTAAGTGATGTGCATTACCGAGAGGGCCCAGAGATACCTCTCCGAGCAATCGGAGTGACAAAACCTAATCTCAAATCGCCAACCCAACATTTGCCTTTGGAGACACCTGTAGTACTCCTTTATAATCACCCGATTCGTTGTGACGTTTGGTAGCACCAAAGTGTTCCTCCGTAAACGGAGTTGCATAATCTCATAGTTATAGGAACATGTATATGTCATGGATAAAAGCAATAGCAACATACTAAGCGATCGTGTGCTAAGCTAAGGAATGGGTCATGTCAATCAGATCATTCTACTAATGATGTGACCTCATTAATCAAATAACAACTCCTTTGTTCATGGTTAGGAAACATAACCATCTTTGATTAACAAGCTAGTCTAGTAGAGGCATACTAGTGACATGTTGTTTTGTCTATGCATTCACACATGTATCATGTTTCCGGTTAATACAATTCTAGCATGAATGATAAACATTTATCATGAAATAAGGAAATAAATAATAACTTTATTATTGCCTCTAGGGCATATTTCCTTGATCTCCCACTTGCACTAGAGTCAATAATCTAGATTACATAGTAATGATTCTAACACCCATGGAGTCTTGGTGCTGATCATGTTTTGCTCGTGGAAGAGGCTTAGTCAACGGTCGCAACATTCAGATCCGTATGTATCTTGCAAATCTCTATGTCTCCGATCTGGACTAAGTCCCGGATGGAATTGAAGCGTCTCTTGATGTGCTTGGTCCTCTTGTGAAATCTGGATTCCTTTGCTAAGGCAATTGCTCGAGATTGTCACGAAGATTTTCATTGGACCCGATGCACTAGGTATGACACCTAGATCGGATATGAACTCCTTCATCCGACTCCTTCATTAGCTGCTTCCGAAGCTGCTATGTATTCCGCTTCACATGTAGATCCTGCTCGACCCTTTGTTTAGAACTGCACTAACCGACTCCTCCGTTTAGTGTAAATACGTATCCGGTTTGCGATTTAGAATCGTCGGATCGGTGTCAAAGCTTGCATCAACATAACCGTTTACGATGAGCTCTTTGTCACCTCCATATACGAGAAACATATCCTTAGTCCTTTTCGTATTTCGGGATGTTCTTGACCGCTGTCCGATGATCCACTCTGGATTACTTTGGTACCTCCTGCTAGGCTTATAGCAAGGCACACATCAGTCGGTACACAAGATTGCATACATGATAGAGCCTATGGCTGAAGCATAGGAACATCTTTCATTTTCTCTCTATCTTCTGCAGTGGTCGGGCATTGAGTCCGACTCAACTTCACACCTTGTAACACAGGCAAGAACCCTTTCTTTGCTTGATCCATTTTGAACTTCTTCAAAACTTTGTCAAGGTATGTGCTTTGTGAAAGTCCAATTAAGCGCCTTGATCTATCTCTATAGATCTTAATGCCCAATATGTAAGCAGCTTCACCGAGGTCTTTCATTGAAAACTCTTATTCAAGTATCCCTTTATGCTATCCAGAAATTCTATATCATTTCCGATCAGCAATATGTCATCCACATATAAGATCGAAATGCTCTGAGCTCCCACTCACTTTCTTGTAAATCTGAGGCTTCTCCAAAAGTCTCAGACAAACCCAAATGCTTTGATCACACTATCAAAGCGTTTATTCCAACTCCGAGATGCTTGCACCAGTCCATATATGGATCATTTGGAGCTTGCACACTTGTTAGCTCCTTTGGATCGATAAAACCTTCTCGTTGCATCATATACAACTCTTCTTCCGTAAATCCATTCAGAATGCAGTCTTTACATCCATTTGCCAAATTTCATAATCATAAAATGCGGCAATTGCTAACATGATTCGGACGGACTTAAGCATCGCTACTGGTGAGAAGGTCTCATCGTAGTCAATCCCTTGAACTTGTCGAAAACCCTTTGCGACAAGTCGAGCTTTATAGACGAGAATATTACCGTCGTCGTCGGTCTTCTTCTTGAAGATCCACTTGTTTTCTATTGCTTGCCGACCTTGGGCAAGTCAACCAAAGTCCACACTTTGTTTTCATACATGGATCCCATCTCGATTTCATGGCCTCAAGCCATTTTATGGAATCTGGGCTCACCATCGCTTCTTCATAGTTCGTGAGGTTCATCATGATCTAGTAGCATGACTTCCGAACAGGATTACCGTACCACTCAGCGCGGATCTTACTCTGGTTGATCTACGAGGTTCTGCAGTAACTTGATCTCAAGTTTCATGATCAACATCATCAACTTCCTCACTACTTGGTGTAGGTGTCTCGAAACTGGTTTCGCGATTTAACTACTTTCAAGTAAGGGAGAAGGTACTATTACCTCATCAAGTTCCACTTTCCTCCCACTCACTTCTTTCGAGAGAAACTCCTTCTCTAGAAAGGATCCATTCTTAGCAACGAAAGTCTTGCCTTCGGATCTGTGATAGAAGGTGTACCCAACTGTCTCCTTTGGGTATCCTATGAAGACACATTTCTCGATTTGGGTTCGAGCTTATCGGGTTGAAGCTTTTTCACATAAGCATCGCATCCCCAAACTTTAAGAAACGACAACTTTGGTTTCTTGCTAAACCACAGTTCATAAGGTGTCGTCTCAACGGATTTTGACGGTGTTCTATTCAGTGTGAATGCGGCCGTCTCTAGAGCATAACCCCAAAACGATAGCGGTAAATCTGTAAGAGACATCATAGATCGTACCATATCTTGTAAAGTACGATTCGACGTTCGGACACACCATTACGTTGTGGTGTTCGGGTGGCGTGAGTTCTAAACTATTCCGCATTGTTTCAAATGTAGACCAAACTCGTAACTCAAATATTCACCTCCACGATCGATCGTAGAAACTTAATTTTCTTGTTACGATGATTTTCAACTTCACTCTGAAATTCTTTGAACTTTTCAAACGTTTGGACTTATGTTTCATTAAGTAGATATACCCATATCTGCTTAAGTCATCTGTGAAGGTGAGAAAATAACGATATCCGCCACGAGCCTCAACATTCATCGGTCCACATACATACAGTATGTATGATTTCCAACAAATCTGTTGCTCTCTCCATAGTACCGGAGAACGGTGTTCTAGTCATCTTGCCCATGAGGCACGGTTCTTAAGTGCCAAGTGATTCATAATCAAGTGACTCCAAAAGTCCATCGGCATGGAGTTTCTTCATGCGCTTTATACCGATATGACCTAAACGGCGATTGCCACAAATAAGTTGCACTTTCATTATCAACTCTGCATCTTTTGGTTTCAACATTATGAATATGTGTATCACTACTATCGAGATTCATCAAAATAGACCATTCTTCAAGGGTGCATGACCATAAAAGATATTACTCATATAAATAGAACAACCATTATTCTCGATTTAAATGAATAACCGTCTCGCATCAAACAAGATCCAGATATAATGTTCATGCTCAACGCAGCACCAAATAACAATTATTTAGGTCTAAAACTAATCCGAAGGTAGATGTAGAGGTAGCGTGCCGACCGCGATCACATCGACTTTGGAACCATTTCCCACGCGATCGCCACCTCGTCCTTTGCGAGTTAAGCAATCAGTAGTCCTGTTTGAGTTGCAAATATTAGCAATGAACCGATTATCAAATACCAGTGCTACTACGAGCTCTAGTAAGGTACACATCAATAACATGTATATCACATATACCTTTGTTCACCTTGCCATCCTTCTTATCCGCCAAATACTTGGGGCAGTTCCGCTTCAAAGGACGATCGCTTGCGGTAGAAGCACTCGATTTCAGGTTTAGGGCCGGACTTGGGTTTCTTCTCTGAGCGACAACTTGCTTGCTGTTCTTCTTGAGATTCCTTCTTCTTCCCTTTGCCTTTCTTCTTGAAACTAGTGGTCTTATTGACCATCAACACTTGATGCTCCTTCTTGATTTCTACCTCCAGCCTTTAGCATTGCGAAGAGCTCGGTATAGTCTTTACTAACCCTTGCATATTATAGTTCATCACGAAGCCTTTGTAGCTTGGTGGCGTGATTGGAGAATTCATCAATGACACAATCATCCGGAAGATTAACTCCCAATTGTGTCAAGTGATTGTAGTACCCGGACATTTTGAGTATATGCTCACTAATGTAACTGTTCTCCTCCATCTTGCAGCTATAGAACTTATTGGAGACTTCATATCTCTCAATCCGGGCATTACTTTGGAATATCAACTTCAACTCTGGAACATCTCATATGCTCCATGACGTTCAAAACGTCGTTGAAGTCCCGGTTCTAAGCCGTAAAGCATGGCACACTTGAACTATAGAGTAGTCATCACTTTGCTCGCCAAACGTTCATAACATCTGGCGTTGCTCAAAGAAGCGGGCACATCACCTAGCGGTGCATCCGGGGCGTAGCTCTTACGTGCAGCAATGAGGATGATCCTCAAATTACGGACCCGTCCGTGTAATTGCTACCATCATCTTTCAACTTTGCTTTCTCAAGGAACGCATTAAAATTCAACGGAACAACAAAGACGAGCCATCTATCTACAATCAAACATAAACAAGCAAGATACTATCAGGTACTAAGTTCATGATAAATTTAAGTTCAATTAATCATATTACTTAAGAACTCCCACTTAGAAAAACATCTCTCTAGTCATCTAAGTGATCACGTGATCCAAATCAACTAAACCATAACCGATCATCACGTGAAATGGAGTAGTTTTCAATGGTGAACATCTTATGTTGATCATATCTACTATATGATTCACGCTCGACCTTTCGGTCTCCGTGTTCCGAGGCCATATCTGCATATGCTAGGCTCGTCAAGCATAACCCGAGTATTCTGCGTGTGCAAAACTGGCTTGCACCCGTTGTAGATGGACGTAGAGCTTATCACACCCGATCATCACGTGGTGTGCGGGCACGACGAACTTTGGCAGCGGTGCATACTCGGGGAGAACACTTCTTGATAATTTAGTGAGAGATCATCTTATAATGCTACCGTCAATCAAAGCAAGATAAGATGCATAAAAGGATAAACATCACATGCAAATCAATATAAGTGATATGATATGGTCATCATCATCTTGTGCTTCACGATCTCCATCTTGCAGCACCACCATGATCACCATCGTCACCGGCGCGACACCTTGATCTCCATCGCAGCATCGTTGTCGTCTCGCCAAACTTATGCTACTACGACTATCGCTACCGCTTAGTGATAAAGTAAAGCATTACAGGGCGATTGCATTGCATACAATAAAGCGACAACCATATGGCTCCTGCCGATTGCCGATAACCGGTTACAAAACATGATCATCTCATACAATAAAATATAGCATCACGTCTTGACCATATCACATCACAACATGCCCTGCAAAAACAAGTTAGGCGTCCTCTACTTTGTTATTGCAAATTTTACGTGGCTGCATGGCTTAAGCAAGAACCAGTCTCACCTACGCATCAAAACCACAGCGATACTTCATCAAATAGACTCCGTTTTAACCTTCTCAAGGACCGGGCGTAGCCACACAGTTCAACTAAAGTGAGAGAGACAGCACCCACGGTCACCTTTAAGCAACGAGTGCTCGTGAGCGGTGAAACCAGTCTCGCGTAAGCGTCTGGCGTAATGTCGGTGCAGGCGCTTCATCTCACAATACCGCTGAACCAAAGTATGACATGCTGGTAGGTAGTATGACTTGTATCGCCCACAACTCACTTGTGTTCTACTCGTGCAAAACATCAAACCATAGAAAAAAACCTAGGCTCGGATGCCTTTGTTGGGGAACGTAGTAATTTCAAAAATTTTCCTACGCACACGCAAGATCATGGTGATGCATAGCAACGAGAGGGAGAGTGTTGTCCACATACCCTTGTAGACCCAAGCGGAAGCGATCTGGCGTAGAGGAAGTAGTCGACGTTCTCCTCGCGATCCGACCGATCCGGCGCCGTTACTCCGACGCCCGAGTTCTTGACACACGTACAGCTCGATGGCGTCCCTCGTACTCGATCCAGCCGAGTGTCGAGGAGAGTTCGTCAAGACGACGGCGTGGAGCGATCTTGATGTTTCACGGCGCAGGCTTCGCCTAAGCTTCATGACGGTATAACCGAGGTGGAATATGGTGGAGGGGCACCGCACACGGCTAAGGAACGATCTCACGATCAACTTGTGTGTTCCAAGGTGCCCCCTGCCCCGTATATAAAGGAGCCAGGGGGAGGGGCGGCGGCCAAGGAGGCGCGCATACAGGAGTCCTACTCCTCGGGAGTAGGATTCCCCCAATCCTAGTTGGACTAGGATTCCTGAGAGGGAAAAGAGAGAGGGGGCGGCCCTTCTCCTAGTCCTAGTAGGACTAGGGAAGGGGGGGCGCTGCCACCTTGGGCTGCCCTTCTCCTTTCCACCAAGGCCCATCGAGGCCCATTTACCTCCCGGGGTTCGGTAACCTCCGGTACTCAGTAAATTCCGTTTTCGCCGGAACCATTCGAACTCCAAACATAGGCTTCCAATATATCAATCTTTATGTCTCGACCATTCCGAGACTCCTCGTCATGTCCGTGATCACATCCGGGACTCGAACTCCTTGGTACATCAAAATACATAAACTCATAATAAGCATCATCGAAACCTTAAGCGTGCGGACCCTACGGTTCGAGAACAATGTAGACATGACCTAGAACTATTCACGGTCAATAACCAACAGCGGGACCTGGATGCCCATATTGGTTCCTACATATTCTCGAAGATCTTTGTCGGTCGGACCGCATAACAACATACGTTGTTCCTTTGTCATCGGTATGTTACTTGCGAGATTCGATCGTCGGTATCCAATACCTAGTTCAATCTCGTTACGGCAAGTCTCTTTACTCGTTCGTAATACATCATCTCACAACTAACTTATTAGTTGTAGTGCTTGCAAGGCTTAAGTGATGTGCATTACCGAGAGGGCCAGAGATACCTCTCCGACAATCGGAGTGACAAAACCTAATCTCAAATACGCCAACCCAACATTTGCCTTTGGAGACACTGTAGTACTCCTTTATAATCACCCGATTCGTTGTGACGTTTGGTAGCACCAAAGTGTTCCTCCGTAAACGGAGTTGCATAATCTCATAGTTATAGGAACATGTATATGTCATGGATAAAAGCAATAGCAACATACTAAGCGATCGTGTGCTAAGCTAAGGGAATGGGTCATGTCAATCAGATCATTCTACTAATGATGTGACCTCATTAATCAAATAACAACTCCTTTGTTCATGGTTAGGAAACATAACCATCTTTGATTAACAAGCTAGTCTAGTAGAGGCATACTAGTGACATGTTGTTTTGTCTATGCATTCACACATGTATCATGTTTCCGGTTAATACAATTCTAGCATGAATGATAAACATTTATCATGAAATAAGGAAATAAATAATAACTTTATTATTGCCTCTAGGGCATATTTCCTTCAGCTGGATCAAGGATCCCCATCACAAGTCAAAATTTGCACCTAAGGCTCATGAAGGCTTCATGCTTGGCTATGGAAAGGATTCACACTCCTACAGAGTCTTCAACCTTTTTCTCTACAAAATCATTGAAACTGTGGATGTGAAATTTGATGAAACCAATGGTTCACAGAGAGAGTTTCTGCCAAGTACACTAGATGAAGCTCCTTCAAACGAGTCTATCAAGCTGATGGGAACTGGTGAAATCATGCCTTCGAAGCACGATCAAGAGGAACTTATCATCTCGCACCAAATCAACTTGAAGACAATGCTCGGATCAAGACAATCCTCCCAATGATGACAATGATCAGCCAGAGCAAAATCTTCGTCCTGTTCATCCCCGTGTTGCAAATGAAGTTCAAATAGAGAAGATAATTGACAGCATCAATGCACCGGGTCCGCTTACTCGATCAAGAGCAACACAGCTAGCAAACTTCTGTGGGCACTTTTCATTTGTGTCAATATTTGAACCCAAGAAAGTTGTTGAAGCCTTTATGGAACCTGAATGGATTCAAGCCATGCAAGAAGAACTTCAACAGTTCAAGCTGAATAATGTTTGGGAACTCGTCAAGCGACCTGACCCTCGCAAGCATAACATTATTGGAACAAAATGGATATATCGAAACAAGCAAGATGAGCATGGTCAAGTCGTCAGAAACAAAGCACGTCTTGTGGCTCAAGGTTATACTCAAGTTGAAGGAATTGACTTCGATGAAACATTTTCTCCGGATGCTAGGCTTGAAGCTATTTGCATACTGCTAGCCTATGCTAATCATCACAACATCTTGCTACATCAAATGGATGTGAAAAGTGCATTTCTCAATGGCAATATTGGAGAAGAAGTATATGTCGCACAACCACCTGGCTTTGAAGATCCAAAACATCCTGATATGGTGTACAAGTTAAACAAAGTACTGTATGGCCTCAAACAAGCTCCTCGTGCCGGGTATGATACAATCAAAGACTTCCTGAAGAGCAAAGGCTTCAAACCTGGATCCCTTGATCCCACGCTCTTCACGAAGACATATGATGGTGAACTGTTTGTGTGCCAATTATATGTGGATGACATAATCTTCGGCTGCACTAACCATAAGTACAGTGATGAGTTTGGGTACATGATGCAAGAGCAATATCAAATGTCCATGATGGGTGAGCTGAAGTTCTTCCTTGGTTTTCAAATTCGTCAGCAAAGCAATGGCATCTTCATATCTCAAGAAAAATACCTCAAAGATTGTCTGAAGAAGTTTGGAATGGAAGACTGCAAAGGCTACACGACGCCAATGCCAGCCAAACATCATCTTGGTCCCGACGACAATGGTAAAGAGTTCGATCAAAAGGTATACCGCTCCATGATTGGTTCCTTGCTTTATTTATGTGCATCTAGGCCAGATATTATGCTTAGTGTTTGCATGTGTGCTCGATTCCAAGCGGCACCAAAGGAATCACATCACTTAGCTGTGAAGCGAATTCTTTGATATTTGGCTTACACCCCAACACTCGGATTATGGCATCCCAAGGGCTCAAAATTTGATTTGGTTGGATTCTCGGATGCTAATTATGCTGGTGACAAGGTGGATCGCAAGTCTACATCAGGCACATGTCATTTTCTTGGTCGATCACTTGTCTGTTGGTCTTCAAAGAAGCAGAACTGTGTATCACTCTCAACTGCTGAATATGAATACATTGCTGCTAGATCTTGTTGTACTCAGCTTCTATGGATGAAGCAAACTCTCAAGGATTATGGCATCAACCTGAAACAAGTACCTCTCTTCTGCGACAACGAAAGTGCCATCAAGATAGCCAACAATCATGTCCAGCACTCGAAGACAAAGCACATTGAAATACGTCATCACTTTCTCAGAGATCATGTTATGAAGAAAGATATAGATATCATGCACGTCAACACTGAAGAGCAACTCGCAGATATCTTCACAAAGCCCTTGGACGAGAAAAGGTTTTGCAAGTTATGATGTGAGCTAAATATTTTGGAATCCTCGAATGTCCTGTGATCAGGCACACATCCTAACACTTATGCATGTTGATGACTTAGATGTGCAACACACAAAGTAATGTATATCTTCAATCAATGAAGATTTACACTCTGTGTGTGAATACATTAACATGGAATTTGACTTCGGAGCGCCACGATAATTGTGCGCCGTGTCTGGGTCTAATATTTCCTATACGGTGGGAAACGGCACCACCAACTTTCTCTGTTTGAAGTGTTTCAATCATGGCGTTATATTGCAATGACTTCACATTTGGTTTGTCTTCAGTTTTAATTTATCTTCATGATTGTTTTTATTTTGATTTGATTGCATATATATATATATATATATACTAGTGTTCAGTCCTCAATAGCATTCACTTATAGCTATGTCTTCAGTTTGAATCTTTTGAACTAAGTGAATGTGATCGGACCCTAACCTCTCTATGCTTTCTATCTCAAACACTATCTGTCCAAATCATATGCATTCTATTGAAACTGTCGAATGTCTTCTCTGCGTCCTTGTCAGCAGAAGGCAAAGAGACAAACATTAAATCTGTTTTAAATGAATTATCGTTATTGTTGAAATCCGGAGAAGCCGGAACAACTCTCCGACATGCCTGGCAGGCGTGGGAACGTGGGACAATCCTAATGTTGCATGCATGCCACGTACCCCTCAGATGTGAACCGCCAGGGGCACCAGTGTAATTGCGCTGTGTCTCTCACCTACTTATAAATACTTGTCCCCTGCGGTAAAGAAATCGTTCTTCCACCTCTCCACCTCGTCAAAACCCTAGCGCCACCGCTAGCTCTCGACGACGCCGGCGACGAAGCGCTTAGCTGTCGCGACTTCTCCGACGCCGTCCTCATGCCGGCCATGGACATCGTCCTCTCCGCCGTCGCCGTAGGTGTCCTCCGTCGCCAAGTTAGGGCACGGTGGGCTGAACTGCTCGGTCTACTATTCTTCCCATCTAGCAGTTCTTCGTGCGGTAATTATAACTCTATTTTTACCACCTTTTTGATCTTTAAGATTCATCCTATTTACCAAAAGTGGTTTCAGCTTATTCAATGTTAGATCTATTCTGTCCGCATCTCATACTACCTAGTCAATTCACTTAGATTTCCTGACTAGTTTGATTCCTCACTTGTACTTATTCACGGATTGGTACAAATCTGGAACCAACTCACCTATATAAGTGAATGTCTTCGCATCATGAGGTCAATGTCTTCAAACTGATTTATCTTCAAAATCTTCTGAGAATGTATATGACCTCTTCCCCTTCCCTCGCATCTCTAATGCTGTCACAGGTACATGTCCGTGGGAGAATCCCTTGGTTCTCATAGTCTGCATTCGTTTGCAGAATACTTATAGCATCATATCAATTCTCCTGAAGCCAGTTCCTGCTTGACCAGCAAGCGAAAGTCTCTGAAGCCTTTGAACGTATTGAAGCCATTCAGTTTGAAGTTCATGGCTGCAGAAAAATCAGCAAGGAAGGTGGCAGACAGTGCAGAGAAGGAACATCCAAAGATCTGCCTGAAGACTTAGCAGAACTCTACAAGACAGATCTCGAAGAGAATTATCATCAGAGAAAGACGCGAATCCAATGGATTCGACGCTATTGGGCTGAAGAATGGTTCAAGTACAAATTTGAGACCAAGGAATATGCAGAGAAGTATGCTATCAAGAGTACTTGGGGCGATATTCTCTATCGAGGCCTTCAACCCAAGAACAGAGCTGAAGCTATTGAACAAAGCTTCTATCCTTGCATGGTCCGTGGAACTCGGCCTGAGAGTGCCGATCCCACATCATTACTCTGGTGTCGTGATGATGCCCTCTTCAAGCGCAACTTCCAGCACGCAAAGGCTTCGGCCAAGGAAAACAAGAAGTCATTGGGATTAGACTTCAACCCTGGTCCCTTTGCTCCTCGTGCTGACGGCTCTCGTGATGCAGAACCAAATGTCATTGGCCCCTTCTCCAACCTTGATGGCCTCATCACTTACATCTTGGTCCAAGGTGCCAAGGTAGATCATTCTGATCATGATGCTGACACTGATGAAGCCCCAACTCCTCCCTCGAAGCCACAGAAGCAAAAGAAGCTAAAGGCTTCTAAATCCGCACCTCCAAAAGCTTCTCGTGTGAAGCCACTGGCCACTACACCTCCTGAAGCCAGTGTGCAGTCTGAAGATCAATCCCGTATCTCCAAGAAGACGGAGAAGAAAAAGCAACTTGTCAGGCATACTGATCAAGCCTTGACTCCTGCCGCTATTCTGCGCGATGATCCCATTGATCTGTCAAGTGATGAAGATCTTGCTGATGATGCTCTTGAGCAGCTGATAAAGAGCAAGGAAGAAGCAGAAATCTTCAACAACTTGCCTCTATTTGATGTGGCAATCATTCACAATTTCATTGATGAGTGGTTCGACACCCCCAATGTCAGCTTTGAAGATTTACAGCTTCCCATTGGCCTCAGCATCGCCTCCAATGGCGCCATTGCTTCTGAGCTGGCTATCGCTCAGCGAATCGTGGAGCTCAAGAACAAGATTGATTATGAGAAGGCTCAGTTCAAGAAGCATGTGGCCACGCTAAGTGTTCAAGACGTCAAAAACTTCAAGGTCATGATGCATGAGCTCAAAGAAGCCTTTCTCAAGAAGCGTCAAGAAGCTCAAGGCTCTCGCGAGCGTATGAAGAATTTGGCTGATAAGTGTGTGCTTGCCTACAATGAGGCTGAGAAGCGCAAGTCACTTGGCCGTCCTGGCATTGACCCCAGGATGGCTGCAAAGAAAAAGAAGAAGCTTCCTGCTGACCAGCCTGCACCCTCAAGTCAAGAAGCCCCTCGCATTATCTTCCCAAGCAGCATGACTGGTCGAAGCCAAAGGTCACCACAACCGCTTCAGATCAAAAGAAGACAAGGGATGCAGAGGCTGAAGCCAGAAAGAGGAAGAATACTGAAGCCTCTGATGCTGCTCCCTCCAAGAAGAAGCGCAAGACCAAGAAAAATCGGGCTGCCCCCACAAAGCCCCTTGTTGTTGAACCCATCTCAATGGTTCACCCTGCGTCTGAACATCAAGAAAGACAGATGATAGTTCATGACCCTGCTCCCACAGAGGCTCATGAAGCTGAAGATATTCCAGCAGCTGAACCTGCCGCTGCTGAAGACATTGGTCATGATGACAATGTCGCCGATGATGAAGTTCTTCCTCAGATCGAACATGACGTGGTATCATCGCATGTTCATACGAACAGCGAACTCATCAGCATTGGTTGTCCACTGACGCCAATTGCTCAGGATGCATCTTGGGCTGATCACCCACAACTACAAGACTCCCCCAGTACTCCCGAACAACAACAACAAGCTACACCTTCCGTGCAAGAAGAGGATGAAGACTTTCAGGCTCAGCCAACTCCATCTCCAAAGGCATTGCCAGCACTTCGCAGGCTTCGCAAAGGACAAAGGCCTCAAGTCCCTCTGTCGAGCGTTCCAGAACGAGAAGTGCAACGTTTGCCTGTTGCACGTCAAGTATTTTCTGAACCTACTCCAACTGTGAATGTCTCCGTGTCTGAAGCACATGCTGCTGAAGACATTCCAGCTGCATCAGCCGAGGAAAATCAAGAAGAAGTATGTGTACCTACTCCCCCAGCAATTGAAGAAGAAGCAGTTCCTGATGTGAACGTACATGTGTCCGACCCTCCTATTCGTCAAGAGGAGGTTGACAATGTTGAGGCTGCCACCGCCAACACCAATGAAGCCAATGACGTAGTCATGGTTGACGCTAATGTGGAGCCTGCACCAACCAGTGTGCCAGAAGCAAGTGTGACCACTGAACCTGAAACCACTGAGGCTGCTGCACCTGAAGCCAATGAGACAATCGCTCTCGAAGCACCTATTGCGCAGCATGTCGCCTCAACTGTTGCCCCTGCTCCTGTCCCGCCACCAAGGCCTCACACAATTGAGCAAACTTACAGTCATGGTCAGCTTACCACTGTCCGATGGCCCATTCTGGTGCCTCCGCCTACTGCCTCAGGACCTCAATTTGACTATCACATTGAGCATAGGCCTCAGGTCCAGAAGCCCAAGCCAAGATTGCCAAGGTTTCCATGTACTGCAAACTCATCAGGATCCTTCAATGCCAATGGCTTCAAAAGCCACAATACCTTCTTTGACAGCGCCAAGAACCCCTACTCCAAGCCAAGAATATCATCAGATCGGTTCTGGAGCTATCAACACCGAAGCTATTACTATTGCGTTCTATATGATCAAGGCCGCATTTTCCCTCATATGCGCCTTGATACAGAAGCCATTGTTGGACTGTCGTGCTTAGAAGAAGCACTTGATTGCTTTCGTGATGCTGGTCTGCTCCACTTTGTGACAGACAAAGAACATTGGAATGAAGAGCTATTGCTTCAATTCTATGCTACTCTACACATTCGCGGCTACAACAGAGATATCAAGACATGGGTTCTTGAGTGGATGACTGGAAATGTTCATCATGAAGCCAAAGCTATGGATATCATCGAGCTTACAGGGCTAGCCACTCCTGGAGTACTATATGAACTCGTTGTCGGCTACACCGCAATGTCAGAGAGTATCTTCCATAAGCCAGAACCCAATATGAGCCAGATGTTGAGCATGATGAAGCCCTTGCCATCTGACGCTGAATATTCAACAGATTTCTTTGTTGAAGACCTTGAGTATCTACCTCACACCATATATCATATCATCAGGCGGACTCTGTGGCCTATCAAAGGACATTCATCAGCGGCCAAGCTAGAAGGAGCTATGAAGACTTTGGTCTTCTACATTCTCAATGGCATCAACTTCAACACACAAGAGTTCTTCATCAGGCAACTTGCTGCTTCCGGCTCTGACCTATTTGGTCTGAAGTTTTATGCTCCATGGGTCATGCGCCTCATCAAGCGACACTCATCATCAACTATCGCCATCCGCCGCAACCATCTGATCTTTTTACCAGAGGTTGATATGTCAGTTGAAGCCATATACCCTGATCCTGCCAAGAAGCCTCTTTGTCTTCAGAATGCCGAGCACCAAAGCTTCACTCAGCCTATTGAAGGTGTTCAAGCAGCGCCACGAATTTATCCCTTGGCTGGAAACACTCGTCTGCCTCATCGAGCACCCACTGAAGCCACTGAAAGCACCATTGCCCAAAGGCGTCCGAAGCGTTCTCGTGTTCTCAATGACCGAGAACTTCTTGTGGCCCTTCATCAGAAACAAGATAAACATCACTTTTGGCTCAAGAGACAGATGCAAAGCCTCTTGGTGGATGTCAATCGCATTCGCAACCTTGCCACCAAGAATGCATTTGTTGCTCATGAAACTTGCCGGCGATCATGGAAGAGTTTGACCTTGCTCAGTGCTGAAGCAGATCTTCAAGACGATGGCTTCAATGAAAGATTTCAGTTTGACACCACTCCTCCACGGACTGCTGTTCTACGTCGTACTCCATCTCTTGAAGACTCGGAATATTCTTCCTCCGTGACAACGGTAAATGCCAAAGTAATCGATGATGAAGATGACGCTACTTCACCACCTCCAACTACTGTGCGCCTCGACACTGCATCAAGTTCATCTGCACCGCTACCCAACGACGACAACCCTGCTGCTTCACCTACTCATGACGAGTAAATACTCTATGTCTTCAAACCTTTTTGGTCCTTACTGACAAAAGAGGGAGAAGTGTATGAGTTGATAGTCTTCAAGCGGGTTCATATGGGCGGTTTTATTCATTTTTAAATGTAAACTTAGAAAATTTTACATTTGTATTTTCATTAGTTTTAGTTGCTCTTAAGCACTGTAAGTGCATCTAGTGCCACCCCTAGTTGGTGTTGGAGTATTGACGATAAAGTTGGTTGAGGGACTAATGCGTTTGTGAGAATTGCAGGATAACGCAGGTAGTGTCCCTCATTGATTCGGTTTACCTACCGGAGATGACCCCTAAAAATGTATGAAGACATTGAAGACAATGGTGGTATGAGAAGATATACATATCGAAGACTATGACATGAGAAGACATTGCGTGAAGACTATGGAGCGCGAAGACTATGTGGTTTCGTTGTTTCCTTTTCTTCTTTGTTGAGTCATAGAAACCACCGTACTATTAAGTGGGGTCCAAGTGAACTAAGTCAGAGTGACTAATGTGATGCTCAACTCAAATCCTATGTCTTCAAGCGAAGACGATGAGAGCAAACCTTATCCACAGCTGGATGAGTCAGCTTTGCTTGTAGCCCAAGTAAAGTTGCCGCGTGTGTTTGAAATCCGACCGTTGGAACACGTGTTAGTTCCTTAGTGACCCAGGGTCATTTTGAACAAATCAGGTCGGGTTGCCTAGTGGCTATAAATAGCCCACCCCCTACACCATAAATTGGTGGCTGCTCAGAGTTTGTATACGGCTTTTGTGGTTTGAGAGCAACCCACCTCGAAGCATTTGAGAGAGAAAAATCCTTGCGAGGACAAAGCCCAAACACCCGAGCCAAAGAGTGTTAGGCATCATGAAGTCTTTCATGTCATGTGACACGAAGACTTGTTACACTTGAGGACTGTGTATCCTCCAGCCGGTTAGGCGTCGCGTTCTGAGCATCCAAGAGTAATTGTGGATTGCCGGTGAACGAAGTCTGTGAAGGTTTGGAAGTCTCCCTTGAAGACTTACCAGAGTGATTGGGCGAGGACTGGGTGTCCTTAGCTCAAGGGGATTAAGATGAAGACATGGTCTTCTGAGTTAAATCTCAGTCTCCCTAACCAGACGTACAGTTGTCACAGCAACTGGAACTGGTCCAACAAATCCTTTGTCTTCAACAAGCAACTGGTTCTATCCCTTCCATCCTTTACTTAAGTTTGTCTTCGTGAAGTCACTGCCCATATGTCTATCTGTTTGACTTCATTGTTTGACTACTACTGTTGATTGGCTTCATACTATCTTCCATCCTGATCCCTACTACTTAGCTGATGTTAGTCTTGTACCTTCACATCATTACATACTTGACTATGGTTTGCTTATGGTAGTTTAACTTCCGCTGCATATCAACTAGGTTATTTCTGTTGTTTGTCTTCGAAACTTCCAAGTTTTGAAGACTTTCATAAAAATCGCCTATTCACCCCCCCTCTAGTCGATACTAGCACTTTCAAGCACTTACTATGCATTTGTCTTAACACGTTTCCTAGTTATTATAACACAACTGGACAAATTTGTAAACTCAATTAAGATTTATTCCTAGCCTATTGAGATAATAATAAAATTTTGTACTGGGCTGGCTGGTCGTCTATTCTGTGCTTTTTTCTTTCTTTCTCCATTCTATTCTCTTTTATTTTTTAAAACCTAGGATTTAATTATAGTTTGAATTGCCCAAATTCAAACTATTTTAAATCGTTTGAGCACACAAGTATTGTAGGGAAATTATTAAACTTTAGAAATTATTTTCCTGCCCTTATGCAACTTTGAAAAAGTTTTATGCATAAAGAAAAATCAATATGGCCTCTAATTAAATTCCAAATTGTTTTCGGGTTTAAGAATTGGTCAATTTGATTTTTAAACAACAAATATGCACTGAAAATAGTGAAATTCAATGGTTCTAAATGCACATCCTAAATTTGGAAAATTTGGGATGTGACAAAAGTATTATCCCCATGGGCATCTTCTAGACATTGTCTTCCCGCAGTCCACGTCGATGAATTGGCAAGGTATTATGCAGGATATGGAATTGCTTTAAAATGGTGTCATTTTGAGAGCATTTAATGGCACTAGTATAATTATCTTGGGAGATAACTGGCTTCCAAGGAATTCTGGCTTGCAAATTTCAGCCAAAAAGAATAGTACTAGACTGAAATGGGTGTCGGAATTATTCATGAGTCATGATGAAAGTTTGACCGGGAACTTGTTGTACCCTCATGATGCTGGGGAGATTGTAAAGATGCGTATTCAGTCTTCGAGAGAGGTGATTTCATCCCGTGGGACTATAAGAAGAATGGCATATTCTATGTTAGAAGTGTGTAAATACTAGCGTCGAATCTCAAGGATTGCAAGGAAGATACGGAACAAGCTAGTGGCACCGTGAAAGGGAAAAGGAGGCTTTGGGATATTATTTCGAAGGCCAAGATCCACAAATGATCAGAATTTTTGTTATCTTTGCGGATAATTATTGGAAGACATTCTTGTCTTTCCACACCAGTGCGGAGTTGGATTTTAGCAATAAAGGTAAGGGGGGTTGCGGGTGCCTTAAGGTCTGTTAATACTCCGATGAGGGGCCTTGTGCCTTGGCAGCCACCCAGTATATTAACATCGATGTTGGCACCAGTTTTGTGGAGAGCATTGGTAGAGCACACGTGGGGTTATGGCTAGAAATCATTTTGGTGAAATCATCATATCATCGTGGGACTTTATTGGGTCGTGTATGAACCGGCACTTTTAGTGTGCCTCGTCGAGTTATATATTGGTATTACCCTTCACATAGCCCACTATTTCGGTCATGGTTTTTCTTTTGCGGATCTTTCGTTGCAAATGAATCCCTTGACAATTCCCCTCCTGTTATCTGGAGATGGAAGCGCTTAGCATCACCATGCTTATCAAAAACTTCAAGATTAACAAGATTAATCGACAAGCTAATATGGTGGGGCATGAGATTGGTAAGTTTAGTTTTGATAATAATATGGATGGTCGGCTTTGTAATAGTGTTCCGCCCTGCGTGGCTAATGTCGTAACGAATTATTGTAAGAGCTTTTTAATTAATTAATACTACTCACTCAGTCCCAAAATAAGTGTCTCAACTTCTTTTGAGACGGACAGAGCATATGGGAAGGGGTTTAAAAAAAATGCACAGCCAGACCTATACCCTTACAAAATTATATTACAGAATATGTGGAGTATCTTTTCAAAAAACTGCAGAGTATCTAATTAACTGCATTCTGTCGACCCGTTGTTTTGTTGGCTTTGATTTTTTTTCTCTCGCATAGGCAAAGCTTCGGTCTTGTATGACTTTGCTTTTGCCGACGCGTTGTTTTTTGTGTGTGTGTTGATATTGGCTGTGTGTATCTTCGATAAGCAGAGGCTCATTGTGTTTTTATTCTTTTAATGCTTCATTACAAGTCAACAAAATGCACCCTAAAAAATCTAATTAACTTTTCTGATTTAGCGACTGTAGCTAATTTAACTAGGCAGCAAGCTGCACGAATATATCCATCAGGCTATAGCTGCTTCACGAGAAGCTCCACACGAGAAGCTCCAGCACCGTAGATGGGTTCTCTTGAGCTCCTCAAAACCCTTGGTCGCCATGAATGACAATAGGTTACCGGGAATTGAGAGGAACTCCATGCACGCCTTCTTCAGGACGGCACATCCATGCCGCTCCGCCAACCCCAGCATGGCGCCCACGGAGCCCATGTCGACGCGCGGGCACAGCGCCTCCTCGCAGACGACCTTTATCTTCTCCAGCCCGTACCTGTCCGCCGCCACGAGCAGCCGCTCCGCCGTAGCTGCGTCCGCCTCGAGCTGGTTCCTGTCAGGCAGCGCGCTCGTGTACATGAACTGGAGCAGGGTCTCGAACACCTGGGCGTCCATGTCGTCGACGCGTACCTCGCCGGTGGCGTTGTTCACGAAGTCCGCCTTGAAGACGGCGGACGAAGCCTCCAGCACCGACCGGTGCGCGGGGAACGTCTCGCCGCCGACGTGGATCGTCACGTCCTGCTCCCCACGTAGGTCGAACGGCTCCGCCGCTGCCGGCGCGGCAGCGGCAACCTCCTCGGCGTGCAAGGAAGGGTCGTGGACGGTGACGTCGCAGAGAACGGTGAGGCAGTCGTCCACGAGGTGCTCTCCCTCGACCAGATCGTCGTTCTTGACGAAGTCTTTGAAGCCCCAGCCCGCGCTGTCGCCGATCCAGAAGCGTCGCTGTTCCGTGGCCCGGGTGAGCGACGGCCTCCCGTCCCGGTCGAGCAGGCTGAGCTCCAGCCCCACCGTGCCGGCGTCGTGGAGGCTGGTGAGGAAGAGGGACGTGTAGCCGTGGTGCTTCTTGCCGCTGCCGTTCGGGTAGCACTTGATCCGGCAGGCGCGGCCGCCGACGTGGAACGTGGCTGACTCCACCGCCTCGCCGTTGGGGACCGTCTGCTTCACGTGCTCGTAGCCGTGGATCCGGAGGACGTGGGTGCCGGTGATGCGCGGCCTCGCGCCGACGGTGGACGCCGTGAGGTGCTGCCGGCCGGCCCGGCGCAGGGTGGACAGCAGCGCCGACATTGGCTTCATCGACGACGACATGATGGATATGAGAGCAAGCAAAGGAGATCACAGATCTATCCAGGTGTAGGTATATAAAAGGCTCTATGGCGAGTTTCAAGTTTCAACGACGCTGGACACAGAGATCGTTGAGATCCATAGCTTTGGTAAATAAGGGTGACTTGGACTACAATTCTATACATCTACGCATGTAGTAGTGTATTTTTATTTTTGAACAACCACGGGGGAGGGGGTATCCCCACACGAATGCATTACTCAGTAAGTCATGGCAAGATGTTACAGAGATGCGCTAGAACCCAAGGCTATTGTTGCCAATACACAACATCAGCCTTTTGCTTGGAGAATCTAGAACACCAAAGAGTAAAATCGGATACAATGTTCCTGGTGGTGACAGAGGGCTGGTGAAGATCGTTTCTGAAGGTGGCGGCATTCTACGAGTCCCGGAGCTTCCAGAGAAAATAGAGATGACGAGATCCAGCCAAACCTCACCAACGAGGCCCGTGGCCGTCTTGACTGTAGAAAATGAGGCTAAAGCGTATGCGGTTAGCAGGGACGCGTGCGTGTTTATATAGGCACAATGCCGCGGGATATACAAGGTTGTTGGGCTGTGGATTGATCTCCAAGACACAATCTAGGATAAGATGCAATCTCAACAGCCCAACTATGGTTACAACAAACTACACGCACGCACACGTATACGGTTTATAGACATACCGAATATACATTGTTTAACACTCCCCCTCAATCACAACTTATCTAAGTTGAGGTTGCGTCGAAATGCCTCCAGCTGCCTCAAAGAAAGGGGTTTAGTAAACCCATCTGCAACTTGATCACCAGTAGGAACAAAGCGAACATTCAACAGCTTGTTGGCTACCCGTTCTCGAACAAAGTGATAGTCGGTCTCGATATGCTTTGTCCTAGCATGAAAAACAGGGTTGGCAGATAGATGTGTGGCACCCAAATTATCACACCATAGTGATGCTGCCTTGGGATGATGAATACCCAACTCTGTCAACATGTTTTGGACCCAGATTACTTCAGCAGTGGCATTAGCTAGAACCTTGTACTCAGCCTCTGTGCTAGACCTAGAAACGGTAGCTTACTTGTGAGCACTCCTTGAAACCAGGTTACCTCCAAGGAAAACTGCAAAACCTCCTGTGGGTCTCCTGTCATCAGGACAACCTGCCCAATCTGCATCAGAAAACGTACTAACAAGCATGGAGTCTGACTTGCAAAGTTTAAGCCCATGACTCTGTGTTCCTTGAAGATATCTGAGTATCCTTTTTACAGCAGTCCAATGAACAGTAGTAGGAGCATGCAAAAACTGACAGACCTTATTAACAGCATATGCAATATCTGGCCGAGTCAACGTGAGGTATTATAATGCTCCCACGATGCTCCTATACCTGGTGGAGTCTTCGGTAGTAAGGATATCTCCATCATGAAGAGATAACTTCTCAGAGATAGACAAGGGTGTAGGCGAAGGTTTACATCCTGTCATCCCCATCCGCTGAAGTATCTCTTGCACATATTTTTCCTATGACAGAAGAACTCCACTTGCAATATTTTTCACCTCAATACCAAGAAAGAAATGCAGAGCACGTAAATCATTGAGTGCAAAGTCCATACTCAGATCCTTCAGAAGAGCTGCAACTGCTTTAGATGAGGAGCTTGTAACAATAATATCATCAACGTATATGAGCATAAAAATAGTCACTCCATGCCGATGATAGAAAAACAACGAGGTATCTCCTTTGGAAGGAAGAAAGCCAAGAGAGCGAAGTTTGGAGTACAAACGATAGTACCAGGCTCTTGGTGCTTGTTTCAGGCCATAAAGTGCTTTATCAAGTTTGCAGACGTGTGATAACCCACAAGTATAGGGGATCGCAACAGCTTTCGCTGGTAGAGTATTCAACCCAAATTTATTGATTCGACACAAGAGGAGCCAAAGAATATTCTTGAGTATTAGGAGTTGAGTTGTCAATTCAACCACACCTGGATAACTTAGTATCTGCAGCAAAGTGTTTAGTAGCAAAAGTGGTATGATAATAATAGTAGCGGTAGCAAAAGTAAAGATAAATGTTTTTGGGTTTTTGTAGTAGTTGTAACAGTAGCAACGGAAAAGTAAATAAGCGAAGAACAATATGTGAAAAGCTCGTAGGCAATGGATCAATGATGGATAATTATGCCGGATGTGATTCCTCATGCAATAGTTATAACATAGGGTGATATAGAACTAGCTCCAATTCATCAATGTAATGTAGGCATGTATTCCGTAAATAGTCATACGTGCTTATGGAATAGAACTTGCATGACATCTTTTGTCCTACCCTCCCGTGTTCAGGGGGTCCTTACGGAAACTAAGGGATATGAAGGCCTCCTTTTAATAGAGAACCGGAACAAAGCATTATCACATAGTGAATACATGAACTCCTCAAACTACGGTCATCACTGAGAAGTATCCCGATTATTGTCACTTCGGGGTTGTCAGATCATAACACATAATAGGTGACCATAGACTTGCAAGATAGGATCAAGAACACACATATATTCATGAAAACATAATAGGTTCAGATCTGAAATCATGGCACTCGGGCCCTAGTGACAAGCATTAAGCATAGCAAAGTCATAGCAACATCAATCTTAGAACATAGTGGATACTAGGGATCAAACCCTAACAAAACTAACTTGATTACATGGTAAATCTCATCCAACCCATCACCATCCAGCAAGCCTATGATGGAATTACTCACGCACGGCGGTGAGCATCATGAAATTAGTGATGGAGGATGGTTGATGATGACGACGGCGACGAATCCCCCTCTCCGGAGCCCCGAACGGACTCCAGATCAGCCCTCCCGAGAGAGATTAGGGCTTGGCGACGGCTCCGTGTCGTGAAACGCGACTTTCTCCTTGGTTTTTTTCTCCCCGAGACGGTATATATGGAGTTGGAGTTGAGGTCGGGAGGTGTCCAGGGGGCCCACAAGATAGGAGGGCGCGCCCTAGGGGGGGCCTGTCTCGTGGACAGCCCGTGGGCCCCTTGGCCTTGATTCTTTTGCCAAAAATTCTTATTAATTCTGAAAAGTGCCTCCGTGGATTTCCAGGACATTCCGAGAACTTTTCTTTTCTACACATAAAACAACATCATGGCAGTTCTGCTGAAAACAGCATGAGTCCAGGTTAGTTTCATTCAAATCATTCAAGTTAGAGTCCAAAACAAGGGCAAAAGTGTTCGGAAAAGTAGATACGTTGGAGACGTATCAACGTGTCGTGGAGAGACTGAACTCTCATACCCAAGAGGTTGCCTCATAAGGACTTCCTCTTCCAGAACACCATGCAAAAACGCGTTCTTTACATCTAGTTGACGCATGCACCAATTCCAAGAGATGGAAATGGAAAGAACTAAATGGATAGTAGCAGCTTTTACCACAGGGCTAAAGGTGTCCTCATAGTCCATACCATACCTTTGCTTGAAGCCTTTTGCAACTAACCGAGCCTTGTACCTGTCGATAGTGCCATCAGACTTCCTCTTTATCTTGTACACCCATTTGCAGTCAATCACGTTCCTCCCTTTAACAGGTGGAACTAGGCGCCACGTTTTGTTCTCCATAAGAGCAGAGTACTCCTCATCCATCGCCTTCTTCCACTTTGCGTCACCAAGAGCATCTTGTAAATTTCTCGGTTCACCTGCGGCACAAAAAGACCCCCAACGAATACACCCATCTTTGTAAATTTTTGGCTTAGCAATGCCACTTTAAGACCTGGTGTGAGTACGCATCGGGGAGGGCGGGGCCGGTTGATTAGCCCGAACCTGCAACCAGTTTGTTGATGCAGAAACAGCAAAGTCGGAATTTGCCGCAGAATCCGCCAGAAGATCCAGAGGCTGCCGCACCGGATCCAAGGGAGAACTCCTATTGAGATCCTGCCGTAGAGCCTGGTGCAGACGCGCCACTTGGCAGCGGCGGACTCGACGCCAGCAGCTGAGAGGGGCCCGACCCGCCCAGGCCAGCGCGCCCCGCGCCAGGACGGCCACGTGGGTCGTGCTCAACCGCAAGAGAGGGCACCGAGGCGGGGTTGGCTCGACCCAGGGACAAAACGGCAGCGGACCCGCCTGGCCGACCGCCTGTCCCGTCTGCGGGCGGTGATCCCGCGGGGGATTCGCTTGACGTCGCTGCAGCGCCAGGTCCTGAGGGGATTCGCCGGCCAGAATCAGCATCGGAGGCTGCGGCCGGATCTTCTGTGTAGTCTCCTGTTTGCTGCATAAAATCATGGGTATTTTCACCAATTTCTTCGTCATTGACCGGCCCTGTTTCCTGCACACTACCACCAGAACCTTCATCAAGAGTATTAGCCATTTACACAGGTCCAGCAGCAGCATCGACTCCCCCCGGAATAAAATTGGGTGAAGGCAAGAGATGGGAGGGTAGTAAAACAAGTTCCTTGCGGAGTTATGCACCGGCATTTGGATGAAGGCTAGCAAAAGGGAAAACCTTGTTCATCAAAAACGACATCGCGAAAGATATAGACCCGCACGGAGGAGATGTCTAGGCATTTATATCCCTTGTGAAGAGTACTATCACTAGTGCAGAACCGGGCATTAGCACCGGTTCGTAAGGCCCTATAGTGCCGGTTACATAACCGGCACTAATTAGTGGTCACTAAAGGCCCCCCCCTTTAGCACCGGTTCAGCACGAACCGGTGCTAAAGGGCATACCACGCAGCACGAGCCAGCTCGAGGACTGAGCCCTTTAGTACCAGATTTGTCATACCAACCGGTACTATAAGGTTTGGAGGGTTTTAGTTTTATGATTTCTTTTTATTTAATTTTGTGTTTCCATTTTAATTCTTTTTCGTTTTGCTGGTATTTTACGATACTACACATTGTACACGTTATATATATATATATATATATATATATATATATATATATATATATATATATATATATATATATATATTTTCTAGTAGAACCAATCATGCATATATATATATCACATCAATGTCTCACAAATTAAACCACCATATTAATTAATTCACACATACACACATGTACAGATATATACAATTTCTCCTACATATGAATGTTGCCTTGAGCAGTCTAATTGGTGCCTTGAGCACGATGACAATTGAAAGTGGTTTTCATTGGGGCGGTAGCGGTAATAGAATTCTCCATTCGGTTTATGACCTGGTCGAGCAAAAATCCCGCTATTTCCTCTTGAATTGCTTCTACGCTCCGTTTCTATGAGCTTCTCCGCACCTCTTTAAACTGTTAAGAAGGAGATCAATATGCATGTGTATTAGTTGTGTGACTAGCTAGATATCGATAATGGTGTAAAAATTGTGAATAGTGTTACGACAAGCGTACCCATTGCTGTCTTTGAGATCTGCTCCTTTCGGACGCCATCATGCGAATATTCTCGCAAACGCAGAATGCACACAGATCAGTCCCCTGCGCCTGCTTCAGGGCCTTTACGAGAATGGAATTTGATCAGATAAAAATTAATAAAGCATGATAATTAAAGAGATGGCAGCTAGCTAGTACTACTTAATTACTTACCTTGGGTCGAAACCATTCAAGCTTTTGTTTCCATTCGCCGGGCGTGACGTGATGAATCTTGCCCAAGCCCTGCCTCACGACAAAGAAAATGAATAAAGGGTTATTAAATAGTTCATATCATGAAATGACGAACTAAATAGGCCGAGATATATAGTTAGTAATGATTGAAATTATCTGTTGACTATCCCATACAAGATGTTAAAGTCAGTGTTTTTTGAGACTAGTGAGTCCAGTACTTCAACTGTTCCGGCGTCAACTTTAATGATACACAAGACCCAGTGAAATCTGCATGCACACACGTTTACATGTCTTAATTAAGCGGGCATATCTTAGCAAAAACATGTAGCTAGCTAGTAGGCAAAAACAGAGAATTTGTAGTACAAGACAGTGTGACTCACCCAAAGTGGTAAGGAAGTAGTATATCTTCATTGTATTTGAGGCGCTTCAAGAACTCTAGCATGCTGCTTTCTACTTCCTTTGCATGATGTTCATTTATCTTCCATGTAAATTCATTAACGGTGTTTGGGTCAATGAACCCAATGCCATAGCGTCCACCTTTTCTCATTTCATATATCTTCATCCTGCATAATACCACAGAAAAGAATATATATAGTGAGGATAATTACAGGTAATGATTGATCTCAAAAGGATCACTACAGCTAGCTTGAGACTTAAATTATAGAAAGAAATCACTTCTGAGACAATAGCAAGCGGCGATAGATTTGTCGAGTGCTTCCTTATTGTATAACTGAAACAGTTCTAAATACTCAACGGACCCAGCTTTCTCATGGTAGTAATGGTCCTCCTTGACATTCACCAAGAGGGACACTCGATCTGAAATCTTGGTAATGTTCATGTACCATTGATGCAATTCATACATTCTCGTTGGGAGGTTCTTGACCTTGTGCGGCGCGACCAAAGGTTGGCCCGGACATATTGCCGCTTTACTTCATCCTCTCTAAGCAAAGGCATGGGCTCGATCTCGAGGAGTTGTCCAACAGTGATGTTGAGAACTTCAGCCTGCATTATATGCTCCTCCGTTATTACCACATTGCCCACCTCGGGAACATGCAATCGCTTGCCCACAATAATATTAGGGCGCGATTATCACTGTTGTTGGCACAACAAGCGAGGGATCGATTCGCCACTGTTCTCCCAGCTGGGGAATGGTTTTCCCGCATTTTTTGGCAGCTGCTTCTTGTTTGCTCGATCCCGATGTAGACGTGCTCGCCTCCCTTTGTAGACGTGCTCGATTTAACTTCCTGATGTGGCGCTCATAGTCTGTGTCAACAGGCTTGGAAGCTGGTGGTTGAGCCATACGAATGAAGTGGTCAATCGTTTCCTCAGGCACTTTCTCCCTTGGCGGCGGTGGCGGTTTCGGTGCAAAATGGGCTTCCACCTCGGCCTTCGATATGGCTATGATTTCCTCCTCGGACTTGTCATAAGACCTCTGCGGAAGAGGCTTCAGGCTTGGACCATATTTATACCGCTTGCCTCCGCCTGTACTTCCTGCACTACCTCGACTCGTACGGCTATGCACCAAAGCTACGGGGTGTCTCTGCGATTGCTGAGGCGGCGGAGATGGCTGGCGGGACTGAGTTGGACGAGGAGTGGCCTGAGGTTGTGCCGGACTTGGAGGAGGAGTGGACGTCTGACGCTGTGGCGGACTTGGAGGAGGAGGATTGTCCTGACACTTTGCCGGACTTGGAGGAGGAGGATTGTCCCGACACTTTGCGGACTTGGAGGAGCGGAGTCTGCGACTCGGTGGCGGACTTCGACGAGGACTCGGGTGACGCGGTGTCGGTGGCCTTGGAAAGATGATGCAATCCTTTTCCATAGGATGATACGATGTTTGGCCTCTCCGAGAAAGCGCTCGCCGTCACCCCCAGCAATGTCAAGTTGTAGCCCCGAATACGGGTCCAGCACCTCATCAACCACGACATGAGCAAAGCTCGCTGGAATCGGGTTGCAATGGAAGGTTGCCTCGGGGGGATTTGTGAAAGCACAGCCGTCTGCCACCTTCATGGATATGTTCTTCATTTTGTAGTGTAGCTCGCAGTTAGTGTTCTCCGTGATGTCATCCACGGGTATCTACCAACATTGGGTCGTCAGGGACGGAACCCACGCTGCTTCTCGGCATGGATGGGCGGTGCTATCCAATCTGGATCATCCGCTAGCTGTTGCAGCCATCGAGACCCCTTTGATGGGTAAGTGAGTCGATCTGCTCCTGCCGCCGCTGGAATTTGACCGCCAATTCCACTTGACTTGCTTCTAGGCCTTGAAGGCGTTCATAGTCCCGCTTCCTCTGCTCCTCCTCCATCTTCCTCTTCTTCTCCTCCGCAATCTTCTTTCTCGCACGGGTTACGTAGTCGTTGTTCCATCTGAAAACCCTCATACCACGGCAGAGCGCCTTGCCTCGTGTTCTTCCCGGGTGTTCAGATTTCTGTGGCACGCGAAGCTCGTCGTTCTCTCTGTTGGGCTGGAACACCCCATTCGTGCCTCTTCTATTGCAACAAGTATCGCATCGTCGGCTCCTTCAGACTTGCCCTCGTCGAAACATTTCTGTCTCCCGGTCCAACTCCCCCATGCGCATAGAACCAAGTCCTGACCCTGGCGGGCCAGCTCTTAGTAGCGGGAGTGACACCTGCATCCTCCATCTCTTTCTCAGACTTATCCCACTTAGGCATTGCCACCGATAGCCACCGCCCCACTTATGGAACTTATCCTTTTTGGCATTCTTCTTGTTTATTCTCGACCGTTCCTTAGCTAATTCGAATCCTTGAATTTCACGAAATCGCCCAATGATCACGTTGGTTCTCCGGTGTTCCCTTGAATCCGGAGTCTTCCTTCCTCCGCTGACGTACTTGTTCCATTCACCATTCTTGTAGTTCTTGAATGCAGTCGCCATTATCTTAAGAGCAGCCTCTTTGACTTTCTCGCACATCCGCTTCGTGAAATGATCCGTAGGGTGAAATGTTCCATGAGAGTATCCCAAAGCAGATCTTTTGATTCTTGTCGACATAAGTAACATCTGGACGTGGCTTTGCTGGCGCTCTCCATTCTTGAAGTTTGATCGGGAGTTGGTCCTTCACAAGAACTCCGCACTGACGAACGAACTTGTCCGCAATCTTCTTAGGCGCTATTGGTTTGCTAGTAGGGCCGCATGCCTCGATATTGTACTTTACGCCCGGCTTCAACTTTTTGTTCGGGCCTCGTTTCGTCCTTTTGTCTGAAGATTTGCTCGATCCGGATGGCTGAAAGAACAAAGATCGATTCGTTAATATATCTTCAAGTCATTTAAAACATGTGATGATCACCGGATGCTCGCTTATATAAATATATATACCTCGTCGGTGTTTGTTGTTTCAGGATCATGTTCTTCATCATCGC